>OMNZ01078261.1:0-13148 GCA_900303255.1 Lesueurigobius sanzi
TTTCCTCATCGTGAGCCTCTTGACACATGCGTTGTCTCCGTTGCGCTCCTTGTGCAACCCGCGAGTTCGTGCACCTCCAAGGCTGGTCACAGCGCTGACCCTTGTGTTCCTCGAAAAAGCTTGGTGTAGCGGCAGAGATCTAGTGTGCCCTGTTTCTGATCAAACAACAGAGGCACGCAACCTGTGGCTTTGCATAGTCCTGCCTCCACCTGTGTGCACCTGGCTTTGGATGCGCTATTTCCCTAAAAGTTGATCGCGCGCAACGCGCCCACTTTTTGAACGCGCAGTCTTTGGAAGTGCGGTCTCTAATTTGCGCAAGTCTTAGTAAATCAGGCCCTTGGTGCTAAAAAGTGTCAACAGACTTACAAGTTAGCCCAGGGCGAGACAATAGAGAGGTAACGAGCCATATTAAGTATGAATAGGCTAGATATCCTCCTACTTTTAGCACCAAGAGAGGAGGGACTTAGAGGTTACTCCTCCTTCTGGTTCACTCTTAAGAGACCCACAGCGAGCTCAAATCTTTAGTAGCTGATGACGATCTTTGGACTAAGATCTACACGTCCTACACTTCAACTACAGAGTACAGATGAAGACTGAATTTTTGCCTATGATGGGCAACTCCTGTACGACTGAGAACCTACACAAACGGATTCTTTGTCGTTGAACTTTTCCCCAGTTTTTGATTCATGTAGATCAGGGGCGTCCAAACTATTTCCATCGAGAGCCCCATATTGAAGTGTAGACAGCATGGAGGGCCACAGATCGATGGTCTTTCCTCACCGGTATTTAGTCTGGAAACTTAATGCGAGCTCTGTATTACAATAACATGTTAGTTTTTGAGGTTTTAATTGTTAAACTTGCAGAAAAGGGTGATGTGTGCCAATTCAACACAAAGCTAGTGGGCCACATACACTTTGGGCACCCCTGATGTAGATAATGAGAGTGTCTACAGAGATATTAACAGCTAAAAGGCAACTTCTACCATTAAATTTAGCCCTGTCCTCCCCGTCAACATCATTATATGGACTTTTTGTATTGTTATGAACTTATGATCAAGACCTCACGTGAACGCAACCTATTGACAGCGCGAATCTCTTCTGTATCCTGTTAACCAAAGCCGCTAGCTGATCTACATTTCTCTACTGCCTGCTTCTTCCTGTGTCTACCCCCCCTCTCCCTTTTTTTCATTTTCTTTTTTTCTTCCTCCACTCCCTCCCCCTCCTTTTTTCGTTGCTTTGCGTGTGTGTGTCTCCGTGTGTCTGCCCGTCTGTTCTTAGGTTCAGATAGTGCACAAAAAGCTGGACTTCAGCCATGTCACGTCTCGCTGTGGCTCCAAGGACAATATGAAACATGTCCCTGGAGGTGGCAATGTAAGTAACTGGTCATGCTGAAGTCGCGCTACGGGGCAAGAGTGGACGCGAAAACACACCTTACATGTTCACCTCGTCTGGTTTGAGTCACTTTCATCGGTGTGCTGTCATTATGTTTGGTGGACGTGGAGGCAGTCTGTGCGGGAAGATGTGGCAACTAATGATTTACTAATTATTACAACACACAAGTTTGTTTTACACAGGGTTTCCGCGGGGCATCAAAGAGCATTAAAAGTCATTCAAGTAAATGTGTCAAAAATAAGGCCTTAAATGAATTCAGACTGGCATTAAATCAAAAGTTCTTCTCAAATAATTTGCTCAAAGGGCTGGGCCATATCATATTGTGTATCTGATATTCTCTTTTATATGATATAACCCTGCCTTATTGCTCAACTAATTTTACTGCTTCGTCAAAAATATAAAAAATAGGATCTAGACTAAAGTTTTGGCAGAAATGATACACTATTTCTGTTGTAAAGTTATCTGTTGTATCAAATATCCTATTGAATATGGAAATTAATAACACATATGCACCGATTTGTGGCGTTTGTGGGATTAGTAATGTAGTATTTGGGCATAAGTATTTTTCTGCTACCTGCATAAACCCTGTTACAGTTAATGAAATTGTGACAAATATACATGACTGTAGATCAGGGCCGGCCCAGCCTAATAAGCAGGTGTTGTGTTAAATGTCAAATATCTCAAAATAACTAGTACACTGCAAAAACAGATCTAGAATAAGTACAATTTCCTTAAAATTTGTATTTGCCCTCAATTTCAGTGACTCATTTTAAGAAATTTGCAGTGGGGTAAGTTTTCACACTTACATTAAGCAAATACATCGACAACATTCTTCTTTCAATTAAATTAATACTATTTTTATATAATTTTTCAAGTTATTCGATATTTTTTTCACCTTAATTTAAGAGTAAACTTTCCCCACTGGCAGAATTCTTGAAATTAGTTTCTCAAATCAATTGCAAATACACATTTCAAGTCTAATTTATAGATGTTTTTTTGCAGTGTAGTCTACTTACAAACATAGCCACGTGAGTTGTCTCATAAATTGGAATAAATATTTATCTGGAATGAAACTGAAGCTGCGAGGGCCCCCTGACAGAATCCCGCTTGGGGCCCCGTAAATGCTTGGGCCAGCCCTGCTGTAGATGCAACTAGAGATGCACCAAGATAATATCGAAATTGTTGTTGAAGATACACAAATTTACAATATCGAGTAAATCTACAATGACAGGAAATCAACCAAAAACATCTGTCAAAAACTACAAATTAAATATACCTGATGTGTAATCTCTAAAAATATAGTATAATAGTGTTTTTCAGTTGTTTGCAAGCACTTTTTTACATATTTTTGCTATGTTTGCAAAAATGATCGTCGTTATCAAGAATGTCCTCCAAAATGTTGAGATATTAATTCCTCTTATTATCTCCCTAGATTGCAACAACAAACAGTTATTTTATTTTGAAAAACAAAGTAGTTTTAAATGTCTTTGTAATTTAATATTAATGAATTTCACTTTTTAAGTATCCTGTTTTTTACTAGGATATTTGATTGGTTTCTTTACATGTGGCTTCAATGGCTAAACTGATTTCTGTCATCAAGGAGCATTAGGTTTAGAAATAATTTTGATTATAGCCTACATGTCGAAATGACCTACTAGCTATGATACAATAACTTCAAAAGGAAAGTCTTACTAAAGGACAATCGCTTGTGTTTATAGTATACATGAATTATTAACGGCACTCGTTCTTGCGCTTGTGTTTGTCATTAAAAATGCAAATCTGATTGATCCCATCTCATACTGTCAGTGACGCTCACGCCAGCTGCCATCACATTATGGTTGTCAATACCAGATCTCTCAGTCATTGTGCGCATATTTTTATTCAGAAATAGAATCGAGTGTTCTGGTTTTATGAATCGGAAATGTGACATTTGGTGTTTTTCTTTTCCTCGCCAGGTGCAGATCTTGAATAAGAAGGTTGACTTGAGCAAGGTGACCTCCAAATGCGGCTCCAAGGACAATATTAAATACAAACCAGGTCAGGTCCTCCACATCTAAGCGGAGACACTACAGGCAAAAGCCTCTTAACAAATGAACTTTACCTGGACACAAATAAATAGCCAAATCTTCACTATAAGGTGTTCAATTATTGCTCTGATTCAAGAAATCTCCATAGACTTTCACAGAAAATTGTAACTTCAAAGACCACTTAATTTTTTTTTACACTCTTGCAACAACATCTCCACTTTGGTAGCTCCTACAGACTCCAAACTTTACAGCCTTGGCCTTAACAATATTTGGAAGGTTTGTTCAGAGGAATTTTTCAATATTTAATCCCTAGCTTTATTTATTGAGTTGTGAAAGCTTTTACATAAAACTAGTTTGTTCAAAAACCAAACAACATACCCAAAATCCACTCTGAACAAATCTTGAACTAATATGAAATAAAAACATACATTTAAACCTGGCTCTATCTATTTGCCAAAAATATGCACAATTATGTCCAGAGTTGTCCATCGTAGGCAACGATTCTTCAGTCTTCATCTGTACTCTGTAGTTGAAGTGTCGGGCATTTCGCTCTTCATCCAAAGAGCTTCGTCAGTGCTGAGCAAACCTCAACGCCAGTGGAACTTAGAAAGAACCAGTAGGAGGAGTTTACCTGTAAGTCCCACCTCTCTTTGTTAAAAAGGTTAGAGAAAAACCTCCTTACCCTCTTCACACATGAGCAGTGATTAGGTGTGAATAGGGTAAGGTGTTTTTCTCTAACCTTTAGAACAAAGAGAGGTGGGACTCACAGGTAAACTCCTCCTACTGGTTCTTTATAAGATCCACTGGCGTTCAAGTTTGCTCAGCGCTGACGAAGCTCTTTCGATAAAGAGCGAAAAGTCCTACACTTCAACTACAGAGTACAGATGACGACTGAAGAATCTTTGCCTTTTACACGAAAACAAAATGACAGGAAACTTGCAATACATTTTTTTTTCCTCATATTTATATCAGTAATATCCAGCAAATGTTTCTCCCCCTTCCCTCTTCACCTGCAGTGTCTCGCCTTAAAAATACTCTAGCTCATCTCTAAAAATGTTTATTTCGGTCCTCAGGTGGCGGTGACGTGAAAATCGAGTCCCACAAGGTGAACATTAAGGCCAAATCTAAAATTGGATCCCTGGATAACGCTGGTTCAGGCAATGAGCAAACCAACGGACACAAGGTCAGACGTCACACATGCATCAATGTAAACTGTGATATATTGATGTGCTTTATTGACCTGAACATCCATTACCCCATTGCCTCCTTGCTACATCATTGAATTACATTATCGCAATTATTTAACAGTGTTTAAAGATCCTGTGCTCTCTTTTTGTTTGCAAATACTGAGAAAATACAGAGCGAACTGTTAGTTATGGTCCAAACGAATTCATAACCCTCGACATTACTGTGATCCCACATTTCAAATTTCGTATTTAAATGTAGTGACTGATGAATATTCTCTATATTTGGACTGAAATGTGTGTTTTTGAACTAAACCAGTCATCACAGTGAAGGAGAAAACTGGAAATTTGTACTAAATCTATGCACTCTATAATACAGTGGTTCTCAACTGGTTTGGTGTCGGGACCCAACATTAATCTATAAAGCTAAGCCACGACACAAATAAGACATAAATTTAGTATATAAATATTGTAAATACTGCATTTTCCTACAAATTATAGTTAAATAAGCATTAATTGTTTGTTTGTTTGTTTGTTTGTTAATCAATCCTATCCTATGCTATCCTATGTTAATCACTCACACAGAGTCTGTTTTTAGCAGATAAATATTAAAACAATGTTCAATTACAGTAATAAAAAATTATTCTGCAACCGACTTTTGGGTCTCAACCATAGTAGATACAGTATATATACAGTATATAACACTGGAGGTATAGCAGCTCTCCCCATAGCGTTCAGCGCGGGCTAAAGAAGCCAATTCAGGCTAGCAGTGTAGCCGTTTTGAACTACCTTCCGCCATGTTGAATTTTTGGAGCCTAATTCCATATTTGGTATGTTCCAGTTACGTTCTGAGAGCAAGAAGTCACCTGATTGGCCAGTTATTTTTGCTAATATCTTAAATAACACTGAAAATATTAAAAGACAAAGAGCGTGTGGTAAGACAAGCACTTGAGGGTCATATTAACAAGACCATTTCCAATAATGAGCCCCCGTATGCTAACTGGCTTCACGGAGGACTAGCCACTCCATTGTTATGTACACTCTATGGTCTCACATATCAGTGGTTGAGAACCACTCATATAATAAGTATTTATCTACTCAAGAACATGGAAAGAAACTGAACTGCGCTTTCCCCTCAAATACCACTAGATGGCAGAACAGTGAAAGCTTACATCATGTTTGTTTGCCTTTGAAATTTGTGATCAGGACCAGAAAGCTGAGGAGAAACCGTCTTCACCCCCGAGTGGCACACCTGGAAGTGTTGCTAAGGAGAACGGGGTGAAGGAGCCCACAGCGACTCCGTTTGGGGGCGACGGACTGCGGGACAACATTAGCTTAGACAAACGAATGACTGAAACAAGTAGGTATCACAACACACACATACACACATAAGCTGCCAGCCTCATAACAATTGCCTGTGATTTTGTTTTTTATCTACTCTAAAAAATAAAAAAAATAAACACTGTGTCTCAGCTGGTGTATCTGCCAGACCCATCTTCAATTCGAGAATGAAAAGACTGTTAGTGCTGAACGTTCAATGTCTGTGGTGCAGTGAGAGAATATAAATAGCAACCATTTTTCTCCCTAAATAGAATTATAAGCCGACCTTTTGTCTGAAGATGTCTTGAGTTCGAATTCATCTCTTGCCAAGCAGCAGACCTGAGTTCAGAGGGACTCCAGACCTCATGTGCGCATGAAGCCATTTGCAGATTTGGCCTACGTGACAAATGGACAGTGGGTTAATACAATAAAAACACAGGGCGGCTTTGTAATTGGGCTCATAACTCATTAGGCCATGCACCAGACATTAATGGCCTTTTTAGCAAGGGGCTTTCTGAAACGGACATCAACATGAGACTAGCCTCATAATCTACTGTAAGTGTGTGCAGTATGCACGTCCTCCCTGTTTTATGCTTGTGCCCAGAAGTAACAAGCACCCATATTACACTACATTGACTTTCTGAGCTGTTATTATGTTGGGCTTAGACTTAGACAGACTTTATTCATCCACAAGGGAAATTGCATTGTCATTGTTGTACCCTTACAGAAAAACACTTCATTCATGCTTGTCTGTCTCCTCCTGATATCTCAAAACGTTCATGTCTCGCCGACTAGTGTCATGAGATGGTTCTTCTCTGTGTTTTTAATATTCAGATTCAACCAGTATTTGTTTTTGACCCTCTCAGCAGTCAAATTGCTTTCACTACCATTTGAACTGCTTCACTCCCCTCTGTGCTAGGGGAGAAGTCCAGGTGTTTAGTGTGCTCATAAACTGGATAATTATATTTTTTTACTTTTAGATAGATCCAAAAGTGGCTGGCAGGACCATTTTCAGTGGGTAGCGAGCCTATGCCAAACCCTATTACTGATCATCCCTTTGAAAATTTTTGTACAGTACAATCAGTAATTGAATCTAAACTCTGCAAATACTAATCAAATACTATATTTTGATATTGAATGTCCCAAAAAAAATTATTTTGCAATTTATTTCATGTAAAAGGTGACATTTGTATGAGAGAAACTGGACACAAACTGCTCAGGAAGTAGTTTTTTGGGGATGGTGCTCTTTGGCGTTTGGGGAACAGAAACTTAAGAGAAAAACAAGGAACCAAGGCACTCCTCCCCCACTACAATTCGCTATTTATATTTTCTAAAAAGCCTTTATTGTACTGGGCTAATACATATTAAAATCTTTTAAAACATGTAGCTGGTTTCTTCCACGCGTATCCGCTCCAACAAAGCCTTCCTCAAGAAGTGACGACTTATTTTGTTAGGAAGAAGTACAATCAGTAATTGAATAAACTAAACTCTGTAATTAAATACTGTATTGTGATATTAAATGTACAAGAAATTCCTTTTTGTATTAAGTTTTTTGTCATCTTACATTGAAAGTTGGTCCCAAAGCTTCACCTTTTTAAATATGGTAATAAAACAAGAAATTCCAATACTAAGGAATATAGGATAAAACCTCTCTCATTCACATATCACTGAACCATAATCCTCATGATCCTCAATTGGGGTCAAACTGCCAACTTTATTTTGATTCAATGGACGTATAAAATCACTAACACCTTGCCCCCCTCCTCAGATTGAACCCCTGTGTGTCCTATACTTCGGTGAGCCACGCATGACGCTTGCCCACCTGCCGATCGACGACCAATCAGCCGACTCACCACAACGCAGTCACCTAGATCCCTGCCCCCTACTACGTCCATCTCGCCCACCGCAGCACCAGAATCAAACCGGGTCGCCTCTTCGTGTTTTGCCGGGGTCCGCCTGCCAGCCTCCCGCCGCATCTCTGCTCCCCCCCCCCGCGCTCGGGTCGAACTCCCGACGCCACAGAAAAGAGCGATTGCTGTTCGTCTGTGCCCCCCGCTCATAGCGTTCTGTTCATGTATTATTATGGGACCATCCCGGAGTCTGATTCTGCAAATATGTATAACCCTTTCTTAGATTGAATGATAAAAAAAAAAACCTTTAGTATTTCCAAAATGCAACTGCAGACTTGTTAAAGCTAAAAATAGTCAGATGTGTCAACTCAGCTTTGCGTGCATTCCCTCTTGCCTTGCTTGCTAGGCACATCTTGAGATATTTTAATCTCCGGAGGTGTTATACAGTATGTGATCAGTTTTAGGACTGTTTGAAAAAGAAATGTCCAGCCTATTGTTTTGTCACGAGTGAATTTTCTCAGCAACCGCACATCCACCATAGCTGAAGCATGTGACGTGCATATAGTATTTTAGCAAACATGAGCACCAAAAAGAGTAGACTGAGGGACATCAACCAAACATGTTAAGCCTAAGTAACCATACGTTTTCAAACTACAGGTTTTATCAGCAAAATATTACACTCTACTTGTTAATGAGCAGGTCTCAATCTAGCCATCGTGTCAAAACCATGCGCTGTTTTGTCTTACTACTTGTCTCTTTGAAGCAAGCGAGCTCTAATCACTCTCCAGTCATACATCCACCACATGTAGTGTACAGAAACATAAAGACATGTGTATAACAGAGCAATAATATAGAAACAGGGGTCTAATTTGAGGTTATATTTAGCCGGGCTAAATTTGAATACGGTTTAGATTTTGATTGTCCATTGTCCGCATTTTCCACTGGGACTCTAAAAGTCCTGATCACATGGTCTGAGCACAACTCTTAACAACAGTGGTTGGCAAAATACCGCTGCAAGTCATTTAAATTATTTTATCCTTAGAATAGTACAGTAATCACCTTTATTTCTCCATAATAATTATCATTCCTGCAAACTGA
Source organism: Lesueurigobius sanzi (assembly GCA_900303255.1). NCBI lineage: Eukaryota > Metazoa > Chordata > Actinopteri > Gobiiformes > Gobiidae > Lesueurigobius > Lesueurigobius sanzi. Next base: position 8,871 of record OMNZ01078261.1, read on the forward strand.
CTGGCTGAACAGGGGAGTGGTAGTGGCACGGCGAGGCTACATATCTACAGCTGCTATTGACTGGTGTTGTCATAGTTTTAAATACATAGAAGCACATCGAGTAAACAGTTTGTGCACACCCAAGTTACCTTAAATTATTGCTATGGCATGCTTAAGACATTTTCATTACCTGCTCATTCACCTCTTTGAACAGCAATAGTTACTACTCAAACTCCTCCCTTTACTCTCACAAAACTACAGATATATAGACTGGCAGAGCACACAAGGGCACAGGTAGTTTACGGAGAGGACTATTAACTTGAAAGGATTAGTATTTGCGGATAATGTTACATTCATGGCAGGTCTGAAGTTGGAATTTTCTGCAAGAACAAAAACAAACATAGACCTTGTTAACAGGCTTTTGAGTTTTGATGTAAATACAAGAGCGATACAGGAGTGTTTTGAACATTTATACCAACTTTGCTGTTTCTTTTTATATGGTTTTAATGTTTTTGAAACACATGAATGAAAAAAAAATACTTCAAACGTTTTCTTTGTACAAAGTACAAGCAACCTTTTATTTTTTTTTACACTGGACAGCAGGAACTGGCCAGCTGCGAGATGCCATGAATGCAGCAATATTTCATTAGACAGAATATGAATGGCCTTTTTCCCCCAAACTTTTTATATGTTGAAAGGTACAGAAATTAATATATTAAAGTTGATTAAACAAATATTTACAGTTCAAAATGAAAAAGTATCCCGAGTCTAAGAATAATATTGTTCTTTACAGAGGTAAATGTAAAATGCATTCTATGCATTGAGGTCCTATTTACAGCACTGTGATGTGATATTTATTTACAGACCAAGCACGTGTTTTGTGTAAGATCTGGCCTCTTTTGTACCATTGGGATGGTCCTGTGTACCCACTGTATCTCTATGCATCATGCATCTGTGACTGGAGTGGTCCCTGGTGAAACAGTGAAGGATTAGTGTTTGTGGCTCTTAGCCACTTGTCAGATGTGTGAAGTGTTTACTACTGCATCCATCCTGTAGAGGGCGCACCTAAGCCTCTGAAACACTGATAGTCTGGCTTTGATCATAGGTATAAAACCTATCCAGTACTCTGTATTACTGTTACAATACTTTAAATATAGTTAGTTAGTCTCAATCAAATAACAATATCAAATAAGGATAACCCCTGGCCAAAAGTCTTGTGCATTTTGAACATAGATGCACTACCGTGAAGTCGCTTTACTGTAATACATTGTCAGCTATGTATTGTATATGTATACTCTATGAAGTAAAGCTGATGTTAACGTGTTAGATATAGGCGCTAGTAATGATAATCAAACAAGCAATCAATCATCACCAACAATTATTACAATTCGTTTTCTTGTCACCTAAAAGGGAATCTCAAAAAGAGACCAAGTAAATGTTTAAAGAATAATAATGTGAATTGCTCTTTGATGAAGAAGGAACAAAGGGTGGAACGCACTTTGGTAGCTGTAGGCATTGGAATATGTATATACAGTTAAGTAGGAACACGTAGCAGTCTTAATGTTTATGTTAGCATTTATGAGGAGGAGTGTGGTGTTCTGTAGGATGGCACACCTTGGTACTGCTTTATTGGTCAGCGTATAGTGGATTTAGTGGAACTTTGGTCATTGTTGTTGTGCTATTAGCTATGATGGTTTAAACTCAACTCTCCAGTCTGCTCTCATCTTGTTTCATGTGCTGTTAATCGCATTTTGGCCAACCTGCAAAGCTGTTTTTAACTTTGCGAAACCGTTTTTAACTTTCTCAAAAAATGAAATGCTTCTATAGCCTAAAGTCGGCTTTTCTTTGTACAAGACAGAGGAGACACACACCAGTTTTAGTCAGAATGTTCGTTAAGTTAGCCAGGCAACTAGCTTAACATATACATGGGTGGTTAATGGTGATTTGAATGTTTTTGAATGTCTTTTGTGTATTTTCTATAAGTTCGCAAACATGGAAACATGTTTTTACTTACTGATGGGAATTTAAAATTTGTTACAAGTCTGTTTTGGTTTTTTGTTATGCATATTGTTAACTTTTGAAAGGTTTTGTACACGCTCTTGTGGCTTGGTCAAAATGTAAACCATATTCACTCTAATGTCCATTGACTGCTGTATGCTCCCCAAGTAATAGCGCGTAAATGCCACTTTCCACTAGTATCTCACTCTGTCCTTTGTATATAGATATCATTATGTTTTTATATCACTCCAAATATATAAAATTTTAAAATACCACAAAAAGTACTTCTTAACAGGTTGTTGTGAATGAGGACAAATTCTTTCCCATATTTTAATACAAAGTCCGTTATGGTGTTAAATTTGGTAAGCAAAACATGTGTAGGTTTCCGGATTTTGTGTAGAAAAGGGCTTTTTAAAATTCAAGAATGTTTTTCCAACACTATTATGCCCAAAAGGTATGAAAATAATGTTAACTAATTGGATCTAAAGTGTGCGGGAAGGGTGGCAGTGTCTGTCAGGCGTTGAAGAAATGAAATGAATATAACAACAACAATTAAACATCAAATTGGGAACCAACTGAATTGCTCCGGTACCACCTGACATACATTGGTCGGCCCTTTCTTCAACCCATGTAACCAGAGTTTTGCCTTTAAGCATGTGGTAGACAGCATTGTTATGTATTAGACAGCTCCTGTACGTGGACACCTTAACCATACCTACCAGCACGCACTGAAAATGCTAGAAGTATTGTAAGATCTAAGTAACACTAATTTCACACTTGAATCAGCCGGTTGTGTTGGTAGATATGCACTCGGAGCCCCTTGTCTCACCTACAGTCTTGTTAGCAATATGGAACTGAAATGTAACTTTATTACGTCAATATTTACCTGGTGTTCACCCACAATATTGCTACGTATTTTGGCATTTGGTGCGTCCACTATATTTGCTACCTGGAATAATAAGTGAAGGTGCCTTTCAGTTCTGTGCAGTGGATCCGCTCTGTGCTATAGGCTACAATTCTGTATGACACGACATCATTGTAAGAGCATGCAGATGACAACACACCGCTGGTTGTCAGAGGCATTTATTGTCCTTATGTAGAACTTCTGTCCCCTCTTAAACGAGAATATTTGGTATGAAAGAGATCTTCATTGTGATTGTTAACCAGTGATGTGAATATTAATCATAAAATAAAAGACAAACAAAATACATGTGTTTATCCTGGTGGTTGACTCGGATCTTGTGTCTACAGTAGGTTGCCTGGAAGCTGGTTTCATTTTTGTTTCAATGTTAGGACATTCTTAAATTGGAGCAAAAAACGGTAGCTACTTAAATTAGACTGAAATAAATTATAGGCTGATTGACTTGTGACATCTATTTCTAATCGACCAGCATCTACTTATAGAGCAAGGGTGCACAAAGTTTTTATTCCATGAAGGGCCAAAATAGGCTATGGAGGGCCAAACGCAATACTGTTTTACATTTACGTAGAACGGCCAAATCTAAACAGATGATTCAATATTGTTTAACTACAGGGCTTTTGAGTAGAACATGCTGTTTTGGTGTCTTCAGTAACTATTGACTGTCTATTCAGTCACAAATTAATCAAAGTAGATACTTACAATTCTAAGCACCATCTCAAGGACCAAATGAAACCTCTTGGAGGGCCGAATTTGACTCGCGGGCCACACTTTGGGCATGCATGCACAGCATAGCAAGAGGCTACACACAAATAAGTGTCATGTGTGCATTGTTAATATTTGTTTTACAATGAAAATTTTATACCGTAGAGCAGTGTTTCCCAACCAGGGGTACAGGGACCCTTAGAGGTATGCGAGAGCTTCGAAGGGGGTACTTGGAATAATTTCAGATACAAAATAATATTGTATTTTTGATTATTATGTTCAAAGAAAAACTATTGTAAACATTTACCTGTAAAGAGTGAGAGTTTTACTGATAATGAGGAGTTTTAGTTTATCTGTTAGTTTATCTTTAGTTTCATTCACTTTCTTACTAATCATCGAGGGATGGGGTACTTGGAGTATACATAAAAGGCCCAAGGGGTACGCAAGACAAAAAAGGTTGGCCAAGCCTTTTCTATTGGAAGGCCAAAATAGAAGCATATTTAGGGCTAAAGGGACGTTTGTTCACTTTAATTAGGGAAATGTTTTAAATCCATTCCACAATGTGCATGTATCTCATATTTGCAACATATTTGCACAGCGTGGAGAAAGAGAGAATGTACTTCAGTAGGTCAGTGGTGTCATGACTGAAGAGGCGGGTCAGACTGAATCTGGCGGGG
>OMNZ01078288.1:3238-16128 GCA_900303255.1 Lesueurigobius sanzi
AAAGTTTGGAGTGTTTAGGAGCTATTATAATGGAGATGTGAAAATGCATTTTGACAAGTTACAAAGTCCCATATAGTTCTATACATAAAAAATAATGTCACTCCTTAATGTACAGATTATGTTATTTATTTAAGAGAGCAAACTGGCCCAAAGCCTGAAAAAAAAAGGTTTTGTCTGCAGCGTCTCCCCTTAAGATAAATCTGACTCTTTGAGGAATCTAAACTAGATCTATACAGGACGATAGCAGATCAAAACCTAATCTGACCCAATTCCACACCAACACTAAACCAGGTTCAGAATAGGACTACATAAAGCACTCAAGCAGGAAACATGAATCCATTTCTATCAATAACAAAAATGCAAATTCTCTGTGATCCACTTTGTGAATTATATTTCCCAGGTCAGACATAAGCAACAACTATCTCAAGAGCCACATGTGGACGTACCCCATAAACTCAATGCATAATCCTTTTACAGATGTGCACGTTCAGGCTAGTTCGAGAAGAAGAAGAAGAAGAAGAAGCCTGATGTGCGTGTTTTTGTACTCCACTTTCCTCCGTTCAGTTACAGTACGCGCTTTGCTCCTTTCTCCAGTTAGCCTTGAGTTGTAGCCACCATTATTTTCGTGTCATTCCTCTGTCCTCTCCCACTCCCCCCCAGTTTGTTTGTTCATATTATGCAAAATACCCAAGTACACAAGGAGAGTAACAGCATAAAAAGCCACTGATAAACTATGGGCACTGTTTGGAAAAGACAGGAACAAGCAGCTGTTGTATGTTACGCCTCAAATGAACTGGAATACAGGAAATAACAAATTATATATATTTTTGCAAATATTAACACAAAATTATTACCGCCGGCCTATTTCTTTCTTACAAAAGCAATATTTCACATTCAATTTTATCCTTAATCCACTGATTTACTGTCTACATCATGTCAATAAACTGATCAAGGCTTCATTGTTTGGCTCTTTGCAGCTTCCATTTGATTGATTCAAATTGGGCCAAAGTGACAAAAGTTGAATGTTGCCATCAACTGGGCTCAGTTTTAGGTCCCCCCAGGAGCCCAAAACAAAAACTTCAACTGAAAATTATTTCTATTTCTAATTATAACAAGAAATTTAGAGAAGCCAGAGTTCTACTGGGAGCAGCCTGCACCATCAATGGTTTATTAAGAAATTCTGGTTTTGTTCATGAATATTCCTTGTAAAAAATAATCAAGAGACAAAATTGGGTTGAAATACAGTAAGTGTAGCTATCCTTCAAAATGATATCACCCATATGTATTGAAGTAAACAGCTAAACAAATGCATTTAAATGAGTAAACAATGCTATAACAATGCTCCCTGGATGAGATGCAAAAGCTCTTCAACCCGAAACCCAGCAGACGGCCACATTTCAAAGACCCTTTGTTGCTCAGTAAATGTCACTGAAAAGGTAGCCACCTCTGACATGAAGGGATACAGGGATTTATGTTATTTTCACTACTACTATTACCACTACTGCTAATGCGTCTGCTAGCTCTACCCCCCGAGAGCGCGGCAGATGGGTCTGTGGTGTCTCTGGAACCTGCTAAACAGAACACTGGCATTGGGATTTGCTTCTCTGTTTCCTGGTAAATTCAACAACAGCTGTGCGATATTAAGCTAAAACTATTTATGTATTTCTGGGAAAGGCAAATTAAAAAAAAAAAAACATTGGATATGACCAGTGTGAGAAAAAAAGCAGGAAGAAGTTTTAGATTTGCAGGAATCAGCCAGATTTCCTCCTCAAAGTGATCACACATATTAGTAATACTGCTTTTGGTGCAATCAGAAGATGTTTTAGGGGGGTATACGCTTCATTTGATGGGACAGCACAGGGTGGAGGGGGTGACGAGCAAGGAGAGATATTCAGCAAACTACCAGAGAGCCAACAAAGCTGGGAACATTATGTGCAGCTACCTTAACCAACAGTCCTACACATTTTTAGCCCAAGATTCTTAACATTTTTTTTATATTTTTCATCAAATTAACCTTCCCTCTTTATATTCCTTGTTAATATTAATGCCGTAACTTCACTGTGTCTCGAACACAACCCCTTGGACTGGACGCTTTTTACTTCCAATGGCCTGATTCACTCGTTTGCCCTGGAGAGCTCTTCCCATGTCTCACTACGAACCATCCAGCCGGTCATGTGACGCTCTGAGGAGGCTTTACACTGCTCACACCATAAAGCCTAAACATTATACGGCCCCACACACGCGCGCCCACCCGCCCAGAGCCTATCACAGTGGTGGAGCTATAGCCTACATCCCATCTCAACATCCAGCGTCCTGCCACATCTCTACTACCCGGGTCTCTGTAACCGCGGATTGTCGACCAGATTAAAATCCTAAGCTGCACTAATGACATCCAGCCCAAATGCTGGAATAATGAAGGCTGGGAGAAGAATGACTTGAGTCTACAGCATGAATGTGCACTGACGACTGTATAGTTTTTTAATTAAATAAAAGGAAGTATAGCATTGTTGAGGTGATAGCAAGTGACAGAGCATGCAGGGTGAGTGAGGAAGCATTATTGGGGTTAAAAGGAGAGATTACTGACCATCTCAACATCAGAAACAGGTCCAAAACTGGTGACGAAGATGTCTGTTTTGACTTCTGTGACTGGACCTATAGCAAAATGCAGTTATTAGTTTGTTTGTTTATTAATATGGACAACAATAAACATTTAAAACTTATCATAACAGCTTTAAAATGCCCCTAAACAAACCGAAAGTGAAAAGAAAATTATATATTTTGTCTGAAGGGTTTAAAATTAACAGAACAAATAAATAAACATTGCTTTTTAAAGGGTTTCCCCCCCCCCAAACAGCCCCCCACGTGCGTTTCCAGGACATTTGTCGTTATATGCAACTCCTGGTTTAACTATTACATCACCAGAAACGCGTAATCTTAACGCACAACAACTGGACGCAAACTTTTAGGTCGTTTTACGCACAGGGAAAGCCACATTTTAAACAATACAGTTTCCCTTCAAAAGCGATGAAACCCGTCCCCGATTACCTCCAAATCCGGGTCGTAGCCTGTTGTCGTATCCATCCAGTAATCTATCCAATATGCGCGTGATGTTATCCAAATAGATGCTGGTGTCACCGTGCTGATTCCCCCAAACGCTGCTCACACTGTAACTTCAGCACACACACACACAGACAAACGCATCAACGTTACAAAAAACAAACCACAAAGCACTTATCGGGCTGAAAGTTGCGGGGAATGTCCGCTAATTGAACGCGGGTACAGCGTGCAGCCCGTGCGTAAAAAGTCGGACCAGCAGACAAAAGTGTTGCCATGTTACTTACCAAGACAGAAATATTAGGCAAGTTAGAAGGGAAGCCATGCCGCGCAGACAGCCCACAACTAGAAATCCCTGGTCAACTTTTAAAATCAACATCTTCCATCCTTTTCTTTGGCGTTTCAAAGCATGCCTAAACGCGGTGTCAGGTCTTCTTTAGTTGAGTGAGCGGTGCGAGCCTTTGCCGCGCACAGTCCAGCAGCACGACTTGACTTCCCCCTCCAGTGCGGTTGCGCCTGACTCTGTGGATCGCTCAGTTGAGGGAAAAAAAAAAAAAAAAAAAAAAAAAAAAAACCTAAAGAGTTTTTGAAGTGAGTGGAGAAGAGGAGGGACGAGGGGGTATTTTCACCGCGACTATTTGGCTATTAAGCCCAAATACGGTGGGCAAACGTCACTGTGGATGTGATAGGGAAGTGGAATAGCCAGAGGGGGAGAAAAAGGTTTACTGTACATGATATCAGCAGTGTTGGTGATTTTTTTTTTTTTTTTTTTGAGCATCTCGTTTGTTTGTAACTGTGTGGCCATTGGGAAAGAAAGAAAAAGCTTCTCTGAGATAAAGGATGGTGAACTATGAATCATATGGTGGTGGTGGTGGTGTGTGGTGCAGGGAGTGAGGTGGGTGGTGGATACATTTACACTACACTTTACATGGAGCCAGAGGAAAAGCGGGGATTACCATAACAACAGTGCAGTGGCAGCAAGCAGATGTTTTAATGGAGAAGTGTCCATCACTGAGTGGCTCTCCAGAGGGCAAATGAATATTATGGACTATTTATAAGTGGTTTATAAAGAGCACAGGTCACACAGTTAGATAAGGTGAGACGGGAGGGAACAAGGGATGTGGATTACACTATACTGTATTATATATTCCAAGTTCATTTGATTTAAGAATTTGAATCATGAGTCTGAAAATGAACAAACCTGAGTATATTGAGAGATGCTTCCTCCTGTAGGTCCAGGAGACATTTTGTTTTGTTTGTTTGTTTGAGCTGTTTGTTTGGGCTGTTTACATTCTTATTCTTACACGCTTAAACATAGCATGGTGAGGTTGCATTGGATAGCTTCTTCTTTTCGGTGTATTATTTTTGTAGCTCAATACATCAGGCTAGGGATTAGACATTGACAACATAAATAAAACCTTCCAGAAACAACCATAATATTGTCGGGTGCAAGAAAATGAAGTGTCTGTCAGTGTAACTTTGGGTGCTTTTTGAGAAAATGGCCTTTGATGCTAGTTTAAATACATGGAGAAATATTGAATTGGTGCAGTAATATAACAGCCCGCGTGTCGGTTTGGTGATATTTTTGTTAAAATAAGAAAGAAAAAAGAGTTTCGCTGCAGTGTCTAGTGGGTCTCCAAGCAGTAACTCCCCGCCTCTATCCATGAAGCTTCCAAAAGAGAGTTTCATTTGTGCACCAAATAAGTGAACTATGAGCAAGATGAACCCACATTATCACAGTAACCACTTGCTCTCTTTTCTCCACGTATAAGTTACTTTATTTCTTCATTTAAGGATCCCCATTAACCTTTACCAAAGTAGGTCCTATTCGTCTTAGGGTCCAAGAAGCATTTGTACCTCCCTGACATAGTTATCTTTTAAATTAAAAAATACTTAACTCTTTCCAGAAATGGGTTTGTTTCACCACCAGCTCTCATGACCATTGAGAAAATATTGAAATCTAAAACATATCTCCCTAAAGTCACGCCATACAGTTCATGTTCATGGTTTCTTTATATAATTGAGTGACCACAACCACTTTGCATCTTGATAAGATGAACGACGCATCTCTTGGTAGAACTTAAAACACAATTTCGTCTAAGTTTAAGATTATTCTCATTCATTCTCGAGTTGTTTACAGTATATACACAGCATATTTAGTCACTTTTATGGTATAATCCCCATCTGTGATTAGCATTTTGATTGACTGTAGCTGCTTACTCTATTTTTTATCTCAGCTGAACCAAACACCACGCGGACTCGAGACCTTGTTCGTACCAAAGCTGAATATTTAACATCCTGGGAGTTCTAGCTTGGCCCGTATAGGCTCCTCCACAGAAGCCGGGCGCCGGATTCCAGGGTCAGAATTAGCAGCTCTCCTTGCAGGCTTGTTGTCGATCCGATAGACATTGCGCGGCCAGCTTAAAGGCATCCCGTTACATCAATAATGCCGGCGCTGATGTCCGTAAACCTCTCAAACTCCGGAGCGTATTCTGTTTGGTACGTGCCGTGTACAGTTTGTTGGAATCTTACAAGACTTGGACTCCTGTTGCACGAAGCGAAAACATTGCATCATGGCCTTTTCTCCTCCAGCGGTGGCATGTCGGCCTGTGTGCACAAACAAGCGTTGGGTTTTTAGCAGAAAAAGCAACGGGAAAACCAGTAGTTCGCCTTTTCTGGTTATTCTAAACGGCCAAGACATGACAAACATTCAATAAAAGCAACTATGCCATGAGGCTCGGTTAAACTCGCACTCTCACTGTGTGGGAGTCATTTTCTCATTGTACTAACATTTTTTGACCCTGGCTATTTATAAACACATATACAGTGCGCCTGACTGCAATAAGCCACAACATTATGAACACTTCCCTATAGATTAACATGAAATCACTGAGTAATCTATCCTTTAGAGTAAACTTCTTCAGCATTCAGGCTGGGTTTGTCGGATCAAACCGCACAGGCAAACCTTCGCTGTTCGATATCCCTCCATTATTGAACAAGTTTTGATCAATACTAACTACATTCAGTTTAATTTCTTGACTCGACTGTCGAATGATTGCGGTTTCCTAAAGTGAAAAACACCCTTTATGTGACCTGGACTATAAAGTGGTCAGTGTCTTCAGGCTGTTGAAGTTTTCTAAGAGTACGTTCAGAAACTTTCTTGTTCTTAAAGTGATAGTCTGTAAGTTTGCCAAATGAGGAGAGTGAGATACATTTTAAAAGTGAACAACCTCCACCTCCCCTCCTGATTGGACCGGAAAGCCCCTAATCGATCCCAATGAAGCTTGTCTCATTGGTCCACAGGAATCCGGAAAGACAACGATCAGCAAAGGGAGGGACTTTAGACAAAAGTAATTATTTCTTGTTACTTGTGAGTAGGTCGTCTTGTAAGTGGAGGGTGAGCGGTTCGGTGCACACTGTCCTTGTGTCCTTGGGCAAGACACTTCTCCCACCTTGCCTCCAGTGTCTGCGTACGCTGGTGTATGAATGAAAGAGTGCGAGGAGCCATAAGGGACTGGCAGGGACGGGCAGCTTGGACTGCTGACCCCGTGACCCAACGACGGCTAAGCGGAAGAAGCTGGATGGATGGAATTGACTTGAAATGATCTGCTTTTTCTTATTTTAAGTGCAAATCCATGGCCAAAACATTAATTCTGTCATGGTATATTCTGTAAACTTATGAGCACTACTGTTGTTACAATCACAGGCCACAGCCAGCCAAGCACACAGCCTCTTGAATATCTGTTAAGATTCTAATATCCTGTAATGTGTTCAGTCAAATTTCTCCAATGGGTGTTGAAAAAGTAACCTTATTATATGATATTGTACCCGCTAAGACAATATGTATAATTCATTTTACACGTCTCTGGTCATAACTTTATGGTTGATTAGTTTAACTCAACTTATCAAGGGAAACTCAATGTTTTTTTCCGTCTCCAATAGAGATGTCTCTGATGATCAGTGATACAGCACTATGTTTTATTACAGAGCTGCAATTCTTTTATATCATAGTCACTTCATGCATTATTAATATTGAGAAGGGAAATAGATACAGGATATTATTCTGACTGCATTAAAATTTGAATTATGCAACATAATCCTTTGTGCTCAAAACACAGTTATATAATAATGTCCTAAATATGATTGATGTCATATGCAAACAACATTGGATCACTTTTTGGGATCATGCAGAGTTAGCTTGGCCTTTTCAAACAAGATTATTTTTTAAGCTGCATTGGATTAATGGAAGTTGTTTTTCTCCTTTTCTTAATTTATTTTTCCTCCAAAGTCTCTAAGGGAACTGTTTTACTTGCCTTTGGAAAGTTGTTTGCGGAACATTAATAATAGAAAACTGCAAAGCAATAGTAAACCATATGCCAAGCAGTGTTTGAGATTCACAATACTTACATTAAATAAACTGGGAAAAACCTGCTGAGGTTTTTCCCAGTTTATTTAATGTAAGTATATTATATATGTATAGTATATAGTATACATGTTTGTGTGTATTTCTGAATGATTTTGGAATGTTTTGTGGCATTTGAGGACAGGAAAGTACACTTTAGACTTAGCCAAACTACACAAGTGCTTGATGACAAGTTATGGGGGTGGTGTCATCTGCTTCAGATCTCAACAACTACAATAGTATGACAGAACATGGGGGAGCTTTCCCAGCAGCTAATCCACACAAGCCGCCAGTTCCTTCTTGCAGAGAACATTGAACAGTCTTTGGATATCGGGCTCTTCGCAGTGGACTGTGTATGATCTGGACAGGGACCATTTGGACAGTTTTTCTGTGGCAGAGTGGACATGGTTATCTATAGAGCCTATCTCACCGGCCTGGAGACTAGTTTGCAACCTCGAGGAGACTTGAGTCTCCAAGACGTCTCCGAGACGTCTCCACGAAGTCTCCCGATCTCCAGGGAGTTGCGGGAGACCTGTTGGAGACTTCTTCAAGTCTCCAGCAGGTCTCGGAGAGGACTCAATTCAGTTGTTGAGACTTTGCAGAGAATTTGTGGAGACCTATTTTGAACATGACCAGGGAGACGTGTCAACAAGGTCTCTGAGAAGTCTCCGAGACTTTGCCGTAACTGAATTGAGACCTTCCCAAGACCTGATGGAGACTTGTAAAAAGTCTCCAACTAGTCTCCTAAAAATTCAAACATGTTTGAATTTCCCGCAACTCCCTGGAGACCTCCTGGAGACTCCGCAGAGACGTCTCGAAGGCTAAAATCTACCCCAGATTTTGAATTAGTCTCAATGGGAGGTGAGATAAGCCCTTTAGGCTCTGAGTCTCTGGGAAGTCTCCGAGAAGTCTCCGGGAAGTCCCCGCCGAAGAGATACCGCCTTTAGAGTGAGACACAGTGCACCTACCTGACTGTGGAGTCTCAATCAGTGGCAGGTCCAACTGACTGGTTGGCAGAGCTTCAACTGGATAAATACACAACTGCATATAGTACATACAGTACTTAAATTGTGCACTATTGGTGATTTTATTCATGGTTTATATCTAGACCGGTCGTTCTTAACTGTGGTACCACTGGTGGTACTCAGACTTGCACCACGGCTGAAAAGAACCACAACCACTGACCTAGAGCACACTACAATCAGGAATGCAAAGCTTAATATGCACAACACTTGCAATGCCCAACACAAATAGGAATTGTTATACATAAGTTTTTTTTTTTTAGCCTTTGTTAGTGCATCAATGGAAATGAATATCATCAAAAGATTTACGTTCATGAAATAGTTCAGAATATATTTTCTTCATAATCATTAATGATAAATGTTAAATTAATGGTAAATGGTCTCAACTTATATAGGCCCCTTTCCCACCCACACGAGGCACTCAAAGAACTTTAACTGCGTAATGAACCCATTCACACTCTCATTCATACACTGATGTGCACAGACACTGGAGGCAAGGAGGGTGAAGTGTCTTGCCCAAGGGCACAATGACAGCTCTACCATCTGTGCAACTGTCGTACCAAATGATCTGATTCTTTTTTAATTTTTCATTGTGAAGATCGTATTTTTGCAGAAAAATGGACAAACAGCACAACTGATATCGCTCTCTAATTTATTGATTCGCCAGAGTGATGTTTCGTTACTATTTGAAATCTAGCACACTGGTTTAGATTTTGGATGTGCGTGTTGCTGCTTGGCGTATATTTTTTTTTTTTTTTTACATGAAATATTGAAGTACACTATAGTTATGGTATCACCAACAGTATCAGTATATCATGGGTCTCTGTTCATGTACATACAATGAGGTCCCACTCTAACCCGGTCTAATCTCCCTGAGCTCACACCAGTCCTTTTGATTCCTCCACTGTAAACCACATTGGTATTCCTCCCACCTCCAGCAGCCAGGACGATAGTAGCAGTTGTAGGAGTGTTAGTAGCAGGAGTAACATGAATTTATGTAAAAAACAGTGGAATACTGGGGCCATTAACAGCAGAGATGAGCAGCCGCACAGGGCTCAGCCTGTTGAGAAGGAATGTTGTGTACTACTGCATAATCCAATTTATTTCCATTTTTTGCTCGAGGAAACAATGCTATATATACAGTGCATAAAGAACATCTGCTCTGTTTTATTTACAATTTGTTTCTACAATTTACCAGAACCAGGTTAACATTACTGCATAAACCTCAATATAAAACTTTTGCTTCTCCTTTTCGGTCAGCAGCTTAATCACAGATCAACAGATTATGATTCACTCATTGCATTTTCCAGACTTTGGATTGAGACTTGAAATCATTTTTGTGTGTAGGGTGGCAGAGTATTCCTTTAGTGTATAGCGAGGAGCTCAGTTACCTGGATGAAGCTCAGAGTAGAGGCGCTGCTCCTCAACATATGGTAGAGCACATCATTCATAAGTGTTACAGAGTGATCAGAGGTTTGGCAGTTCAGGTCCCACTTGGCCCAGTGCATTATAATGTCAGACATGAAGCTTAGGAGCAGGCTGATTTGCCAAAGTTAAGGTTTGGTGGTGGAAAAGAAAAAGAGGAGATTACTAAGACGACTAGTGGTGGGGAGATAAGGCTGTGGGACATACTGTAGCTAAAAGGATGACACAAAGACAGAGCATAAGAATGGAGAACAAGCTGTGGCTGACTAATAGCGACAAACAGTTTTCATGGTTCTTGATCATATTTCCCCTTATTGTCAAAAACCCTGACTCATACACTAAGGAGACTTTCCGGAAGACATTTTGGAAATATACATATATATAAATATAAAATAACAATGATAAGCTCAGCTAGAGTGTGAGGAAGTGGTGGAAACCTAAAGCAAAGAAAGTAAGCTACACATGACACAACAAACGTGTGTTTGCACTATGTGGTATGTCCACTCTTATTTCCAAGTCACATGAAAGTGAACATTCTAAAAAGCGACAGACAAATGGCATACTTGTATTTTGTATTTATTAATTGATCTACAAGGGACAATGCATTCATTAATAGTACACCTATAGAACGTACAATGTACAGTACATAAATGCAGGCTATTAGCCAGAGCTAATTTCCATCCTCAGTCCCCAACCAGGCCAGGCCACACATCACTCACGCAGCAAAGCAACAATCTTTGATTAATGATACTGGCTAAAGGGCAGCAGCCAAGAACAAGAAGACAGGTCTGTTTTTAAATAGGTGTGGCCCTTCCAGATGGCGACAGGGTTGGTCAAACAAAAGGCAGCAGAAACCAAGACCCGTCCTAAAGCAGGAATTGAGATTGGTCCACCAATCGGAGAGAAGGGCACATGGCTGATTGCGCATGTACAAAAAAACACAGTATTCAGTAAACAGGTCATGGAGGAGAAAGTGGGAGGCCTGGGGCCGTAACAAACATGATTATCATTAAGAAAAGATTGCAGTTATATTACTCTCAGTTGTCATATGCACAGCTAAAAAGAACTGTTTCAGCCTGAATTTGAACATTGTCACAGTTCAGGCCTGTCTCACATCTTCTGCAGATCTTTTCCAGATTTTAGCTGCATAAAACTGACACGCAGCCTCGCCATGTTTAGTCCTGACTCTGGGACCAGTAGGAGACCACTCCCTGAGGTCATTACAATCCGAGATGGTTCAGCCACGAACATGTCAGAGATGTACTTTGGTGCGATAAGCCATGAAGACACTTGTAGACAAGCAGAGCTGTTGTCTGTTGTAAAGTCTAAAAGTTTAAATTATTATCATTAAATTCCTGTTGTAAAAATCAATTTTGAAATTCCTATGAAAATGAATGAGAAACTTACTGACCCCTGAGGTGGGCCAGGACAGTTAAGCCCTACTGTAACCAATTGCGTCCTATATCTATAGTCTAACAATATTTGACCCCAATGCTGCTATACAGACACAATACGTGAAGTAAATGCCTATATCCTCCTCCTTTGAAAGACTGACCTGATTGATACTTGCCACGCACTGCCCCTATCTCCATGCAAGTCAATGGGGATAAGCGTGTATGTACTTACAACACATGACAACAAGCCGCACATGACATAATCCAGTCTATAACAGGCAGCTCTGAGTATTAGGCCTACAGAGTGGTTACATTCAGAAAGAGGGGCATTGTTAATCTCAGGCTTTTATGGTATATCACATTTTACAGGGGATTGTATTGGGTGAATGCACAGAATCAGGGAAGTAAAATGTACAAGAGTGTTCAATCTTTTCAGGGATCGGCACCTATTGTTAAAAGTAAATAATTTGTGGTGGTTTGCTGAAGTCTACAAAGGTCTAAAAATGTGACAAGCCATACCGCGTTAGCTCGTCATTTAAGTTATGTCCTTTTCCAAATACCTTGTTTTGAAAACTCACTATTTTAAAGCATTTTGAAGCACTTTTCTCGTTCCTCATACTTGGTTCCCAGTTGTTAGCATATTTTGTTAGCTGGTGCTCAATTGTGTGGGTTGATAGGTTCAAACCAGAGACATATAATATTGATTGTCGTCACTCCTCCCCATTTATGTTAACCTCTTAAGGTTCAAAATATTCCAAAGTTGCAAATTAGTGACAGCTGATGTGGGATTATCCATTTATGTTGTTATTTGCTCCACCACAGGGAGGAAAAAGGCCTTTTTGTGGGAAAATGTGTGTGTTTTTTTCAGGCGTAAATTCATTCAAACCTATGGCAACCTCATTTATTTTTATTTCACTTCCATCATCATCTCTAAGCTCTACCAAATGTGTGGACACCAAGATTAGCCATGTACACCTATGATGTAAAGAAATTATTTTTGGAGAAAAGGGCCTAGGGCTTAACAGGATTTGAGGGAGAATCCATGATGGCCGCTCAGTCTCCTTCTACAGTTCCTAAAAAGGCAGGAAGCTCCAGAGTGGCAACGAGCCTCCACAAAAGGGCCAGTCAATCAAAGCTTTAGGGGGAAAAAATACCATTCTTCGGAGCCAGGCTTTTAGCACATGTAAAGTCCCCTTCCATATTGCAAAGTTCTTCCTGGAACCCTTGCCTCTAGGGGTTGGTGTCACAGTAACGTCAGCCTCATGAGGACCAAAGAGAAGTGCTCTCTCGCCCATTCAAAACATTTTTTTTGCGCAATCAATCTGGTCCAGTCTGGTTTCTTCAATGCATATCTAGATATGTTTAAATTACTCAAATCAAGCATAAGTCTAAATTTGAGTTGTTTTGTTTAGTTAAGATTTAATTCCAAAATTCCAAGTCTTACTCAGCATGAGTAACATTTTTCTAAAAATTATTTAACCTCTTAAGCCCTGCTGTGTATACATATCCTCTGGAAGGCTTTAACAGCTTGTAAAATGTCTAAAATGTTCATATTGCTCTCAAATGATATGAATGTCTGTGGGGAGACTGTAG
>OMNZ01078293.1:11618-31302 GCA_900303255.1 Lesueurigobius sanzi
GCTCAGGGAGGAGAGACATGCAACCTCTATTCGGCATCAAGCTGTGCGCAAAAATTACCTTTTCTCCGCTTTTCTCACAGGCCTTCACAGACACCGTGTCTGTGTCTGTGTCTGTCTGTCTGTCTGTCTGTGTGTGTGTGTGTGTGTGTGTGTGTGTGTGTGTGAGTGTGAGCGGCATGTGCAAATTTACTCTTTTTTTCACGGCAGAGGTGCTATGTAGTGTGACACGGAGCACGCGACTCTGTGTGAATGTCATACAATGTAGAAGAATGTTTATAAAGTGCTACTGTGTGTTTGGGGACACTGTTTTAGTCATTAAAGAGCAACTCACCCCCAAATCAACTTTTTTTTGCTGATTAACTGTATAAATGGGTGTCTAATAATGTTGCTACATGTCTCCATTATTACTTTGACATTTTAGTGCACATTTGTTGAAATCTAACTTTTGTGCTTAAAAATGTCTGTGTGGCACCTTCTTGACGTTAAAACTATATGGCATTTGAATTTTGGAGTCTGTCACCTTATTGGTTCACGAGCTGATGTGACGTCCCAAAACTGATGTGACGTCAGCAGCCCTGCCGCTGCGGGCCCCGCCGCTGTGGGCCCTGGCGCTAACACTACAACAACAGCAGGCTGATGTTGCTAACAAGCTGCTAATGGAGATTCTAAATGTTTTATGCTTGGAGACTTAACACATCTGTAAAACAAATCCAGCGACTGAAACGGGCTCATGAAGAGCTTTTAAAAGACATATAGCATGTCCATATTGAGTAACATTTAGCTGCTCCAGGAGCAAACATGACCTCAACGTTTTTGCACATTGTCCCCAATCTAAATTAAACACTATCTTATGAAGTTAGCAGCAGTACCTTCACACCCCAGGGCATTCCCGGTGACTCCTCCTTTTGGCGCAGTTTTCAAAAAATAGATGTGGGTGGAGTTAGGCTCTGGTAGGGGGGTTAGTTGTTCTTTAACAATTGATGTAGTTCGGCAAAATTGTTATTGTTTGTGCTAAATAGGTAGATAAATATGTATCTCGATACAGGGTCCACGATACGATATGTGTATCCTGGTACAGCGTTCATAATACAATACATATTCCAAAGAAAAATGATCTTATAAGTTATTGCAGTAGTTTGTTTGTGTTGTGATACGTTCTGAATGAATCATGGTGTCAAACAAGTATATTAAATGTATTTAATTTAATTATTTGCTTATCAGGTGCCTCGATACGATACATGTTGTCAAGTACTCCGCAATGATATATTCACAGCCCTAGTGCTAAGCAAAAGAGAGCTGGCACTTAGAGGTTAACTCCTCCTCCTCATCATAAAAAACCCACGAGCAATTCTGCTCAGTGCTGACAAAGTTGTTTGGATGAAGAACGAAATAATGTACAGATGAAGACTGGAGACTCTTTGCCTACGATGGACAACTCCTGTAAGAATGAGAATGTACACAGACTCAGATGCAGAGTTCTGCGAAAGATCAATGCTGCATATTTTTAATTTGCGCATCCAAATGCCGGATAAAATCTCAATTTCAGTCAGTTATGTTTAATCATACTCTATTTCTGTTTTGCCCTTAGTGCTGTGACCTAGGGTACCACGCCAGTCTGAACCGATCCCTCAGGACGTACCTATCTGCTGAGTATAACCTGGAGACATCGCGGCACGAGGGACTGGACATTATTGAGAACGCAGTGGATAGCCTGGACCCAAGAAGTGACCGTCAGAGGTTTATGGAGATGTTTCCCACAGCTTTTTGCCCACCTTGCAAATTTGAGTTCCAGCCCCACATGGGAGATGAGGTACAACATATGAAACAGTTGTGGGAATGTCTTTTGACATATCCTCTGTTCTTGAAGCGTGAAAGAAATCTATGTGGTGTTTGTCTTCCTCCAGTGGATTGTTGCCCTTTAAGCATCTTGGTATTATTTCCTCCCCTCCGTCTCAGGTGTGCCAGATCTCAGTGCAGCCACCAGTCAATGGAGAACTCATACTGAGGTTTCAACAGCTGCAGTCTCGTCTTGCCACTCTAAAGATTGAAAGCGAAGAGGTACAGCATTTTGCCCTTTTGTACAGTTTGTCAGACAGAAATTTGTTGTTGTCCTTTACTTGGCGCCAGAAGCCATTAAAATATAATGTTTATGTCTATTTGCATCTTCGTAGACACCGAGCCTAATTGAATTCATGCCCTGCAGATGTGCACCAAACACAGTGAGGTGTCACTTTCAAATTCGTTTGACATTTTTCCCTGTTCTGATGGGCGCGGGCGTAACATGCTTTCAAATTAAACATTATTTGTTTAGTGCGGCTTCTACAAAATAAAGGACGTTTTTGTTTTGGCATTGCAGACGTCGTCAAAGCTTACAGTTGTGTTTTTTTTATATTTCACATAGTTGCCAGCAGACATGGTCCAGAACAGGGCTGGGTATCGAGTACTTTAACGATACTTGGTTTACTATACTGATACCTGAACGATTTGTCATCTACACCAGTGGTTCCCTTGGCCCTTTCACTTGTACTCTGAGTGCAGTCCCCCCCAGCCTTGATGGTTTTGTTGATTATTTAGAAAGCTCCTATTTACAGTATCTGTTAAAAAAACAACTAAATACAAATTCTACAATTAAATATTTTTAAATAGCTTTTCCTTGAACATAATGATCAAGAATACCATTAAGTTTTATCTTATTTTTTCTCTGAAACTATTCCAAGTACCCCCTGCTAAGCTCCTGCGTACCCCCAAGGGTCCCTGTACCCCTGCTTGGGAAACACTGATCTACACAAAAAAGTAAATATAAGTTTAACCTCTTAAACCCCAACAGGTGCCCAATTTCGCGACTATAGGGTTTAAGAGGCTAAATGACCCAAATTCATCTTATTTATCTAAATTTGAGCTGTTTTGACCCTAACACCTAAGTCTCTTTCTTTAGTGCAGCCTCAAGACCCACCAGGCAGAGAAACTTGCTTTCTAAATAAATATATATTTTCGATACTGTACTGGTATTGGTTAACAGTCCCCAGCCCTAGTCCAGATAGTTAATGGCCAACCATGTGATCCAGTCTTACAGTTGTGTTTGATGCCCATGATGACAACTCCCAGTGTCCTTGCGGGCTGCTCCCCTAAAAGCGGATGTCCTGCTGGCTCAGAGCTGGAGGGTGCATTTGCCTTGTGTTAGCTCCAGCAGATGGCCTCTCTTTCTGGGCACAACATGCCGGGCACATCCTTGATAAAAAAAAAAAAAAAAAATGGACATTGAAAAGCCCTGTGATGACCTACAAGCCCTAACTGTCAAATGCAAAAGAATAAAGTGCGGAGTCTTCATCCGATGAGGGAAAGCTTAACAGAAGTGCAGCTGTTTCCTCAAACCTCGAAATGGTGAAAGGAAAGAAAACATACTCACATGAATAATTTACTATGAATTACAGGAGGATGGAAGCTCCAGTATGACATGGGTCAAAAGGAAGTCTTTGCATGTCTCTGTCACTTATAATAAATGTGCAATATTTCCGACATGAAGTTGATTCACTTTTGACTTGACGATGTAAATTCTCGTCTGGGTGGTTAATTGTTAAAGTGAAAGAGAAAACAACTTGATGTTGAAAGATGGCAACTCCTCATCTAGAGAGCTTCCTCAAAGTAGTTTTTGGTTGTTTTACAGCTCTCCTCAAATGGGTGTGATGCTTCCCCAATGTACAACCCTTTCAACTGCACTTGGCGGTCGTATTCTTGGGGTGTACTCGCCGGGAGTGTGAGGTTTTAAGTGACAAATAGATGCCATGTTTGGAGAACACATATTGGCCGTGTAGGAGAGGGCGATCTGAGCCTTATGTTTGTTCTACTTTCGGGCTTCTTCCACTGACTTCTATTTGACACCTAAGCAAAAGTTTACTCTTATATCCACTCCTCTTTTGACTCGTTGGTGGTTTCAATTTAACAAGGACCAATAAGATCATTGTTTAGCAGAGTTCTCACGCTTACAATTTATTCTCCAGGCATTTCACACTAAATCCTTCTCAATCTTGAACCATCTTCTTTGCGGGGAGTGTTTGTTTTCCCTCAGATAAATCTCAGGAAGCCACTTCAAAGTGGCGTGAGTGGGAATGTGTAGCTCAAAGCTGGATGATCAAAAAGATTACACACTTTCTTCTGTGCATGATTGACCCGTTCCGCTGAATAATATATATATATATATAATCAGAGGCTAACTCAAACTTTCTGACGCAGTGTTTTGCTGAGCCAATTCACTGTCAGAAGTTCTTCATCAAAAATCAACTTAAGTGAGGTTAATGCTTTGCAACGGGGCTAATGGACTAATGTGCTAAGAGTCTGAGAGCTTTGATGTAATTGATATCTGCAGTGAACACTAGTAACTGTCCCTCTGTTCAATAATGTATCGCCTCTTTCAACGGTGAGTGATTTCTCACATGTATATAGCTAATGTTATGCATAGCTAATCTTTTTTGTGATATGTTTACCAGTAGATTTTCATAGAAATAATAAGTTGTGTTTGGGAAATTAATGTTTGCTGTCATTTAGGTTGAATACTATTTTGTAAAAACCTGTGTACAATTCCTGATAAGAGTTGAAGAAGATCAGTTGATTACTTTAGTGCATTCTTTACCATTTGAGAAATATTAAGGTTTCTCAGACGAATAGAAAAGCATTTTACACCTAGTACATCAGGGGTAGGGAACCTATGGCTCGGGAGCCAGATGTGGCTCTTTTGATGACTGTATGTGGCTCTCAGATAAATCTTAGCTGGCATTTCTTAACACAATGAGTAATAGGGGTTACATTTCATAATTAAAAACAAATCAGTGTGGGCTTGTCTAGGGTTCTCCTGAAGACGACCACATTGTGTGTAACAATCCAGCTGTAGATCCAGAGCAGTGCTTATTATGGTCCAAATGCATAAATCCAATGTTGGTCATAATCATTCTTCTCCACGTGTGCATTGTCCAATCATGGTAAAAATCTTTTTTCCAACATGTAAAAACAAAGTTGTCCAGGAACAGTCCAAATACCAAAAGCTGCTCGGCGGCCATCAAAGTGAATCTTAACAAGTGCTCTGTTCACATTTGTTTTGTATTTTGTTTAATATCGTGACCACAGGGGCATATTTTATCATTAAGCAGCTTTGGAATATTGGAAAGCATTACCAATTTTATTCTTAAAAACATCATAAATATTTATTATTTCATAACTAAATGGTTACACCCCTAGTAAGAACTATTTCATGTATTGGATTATAACTTCAGTATAACAACATTGCTTTAAAAAAGAAAAGAAAAATACATTCTGAGACTTATTACTCTCTTGTTTAAAAATTCACACATTTTGTTGTATTCAGAGTAAAAAAATATATGATATGGATAAATGTTAATATACTGTATGTAACTTTTTTGGCTCTTTTAGCTAAAAAGGTTCCCGACTCCTGGAGTAGATCATGGACTTTGAGTTGTAACTATTGTTGTGACTAGTGCCTGGACAATGGTCAATGAGAGCTTCTGTTTTTTTTTTTGTTTTTTTTTGCATTTTTGTGGTGATACTGTCCATTGATATAGCTATTTTTGTCCATAGCCTTTTTAGAATCATGGCAAAGCACTGATGCATTGAGTTTTAGTAAGAGCTTCTGGTCTTGTTAAAATTGTCAACAACGCTCCTGACTATCATCATAGGCTGCTATATATAATACACATACATATAACGCTTGCCTCGACTGGCGGCTCACATTTCCCTCTTTTGATCACAAAATAACGATTCCTGACAGGATGTTGGTTCGCAGTGTCAGAAACCTCCATTTCCTGCTTCACATTGTCATTATCCGTGTTTGAACCTGCTCCGTGTTGGCGTTCCCCGCTTCATGGATGACACCGTAACTACATCCACATTGTGCGCCAGAGACCGTGTGTTAGCGCCGTAATCCATCACCGTTTCACATGAAAGGCATTCTTCCTGGTGCAAATCCTCCTTGCTTCTCAGGTAGATTTTTTCTCATGCCACACAGCAGATGAGTCACGGTTCAAGCCGTTTAAAGTATAACACACAATCCAGTTTTTTTATTTTCCCTCTGTGTATTCCCATAACGATCCGCCTCGTATTGACTGGCTTTTGAATAGAGAACTGGGGTCGCTGCTTTTGTGTGGGGGCTGCTGACCATTAGGTGTAATTATAAGGCAGTCCAGCTGTGGCCAACTCCATTGACCCATGGTGGCCCATATTAAAAGCACATACGCAATTAAGCTGTGTAGTCATGTTTATTACAGCTATTGACTGTCTTTGGGGGAATCTGCATTTAGACCTTGTTCAGGCTGGCAAAAATATATTGCACAGTTTGGAATTTCATCCTTATCCCTATTTTTTTTAGACCTTTTATTCTAGAAAAGTTTTACATTATAGGACATGTTGGTGTGGGTCATTGTTCAAATTCAGCTTTTGTCACATTTCTTTTTTTGCACACCCTGCGGTCTTAATTCAAAAGCATTTCTTCTCATTTGCCCTGTTATAATCTAGAAACAAGCTAAATACCTTTATATTTGAATTGGACAAAACCTTTTGTCTATTGTCTACAAGATGTCATCAGAAATGGTGTTTTGAAGATGTGGTAAATTACAATATTCAGTTTATCATAAAAGGCATCCGGAGTATACTGTAAGTCGCACCAGCCAAAAAATGCATAATGAAGAAGAAAAAAAAAAACACATAAGTCGCACTGGGACTACAAATCGCATTTTTTGAGGGACATTTATTTTACAAAATCCGAGGCCAAGAACAGCCATTTCAACTTGAAAGGCAAGTTATAATAATAACAATAGAATAGAGAACAACAGACTGAAGAGGTGTACGGTATGCTAACGTAACATATTGATGGTTTTTCAGCTACACAAAGCATAAACAACAAACTAAATAAGTGTCTGATATGTTAACATACCATATTAATTCATATATAACTATGAATGTGTGACTTATAGTTCGGAAAATACAGTAGTAACCAACAGAAAAATGCATAAAAAGAAAAAAAAAATGTCTAGATTTCCTTTCACATTTCTGGTAATTATGCTTGGTGATTGTTAGCAAAAACATCCCTAAAAAGAATGAGATATTAAACTTTGCAAATATTTCTAGACCTTGACTTGTAAAAATGCCTGATCACCACTGTAATTCTGTAAGCCTCACCATCTCTGCCCACTTGCCCTTCTTAGTCCATTCAAACTGATTGCTTTGGCTTAGAGTCCCGCCGAGAGCTGCTGGATTTTTTTTCCTTTTTTCAGCGCCTGCATCTCGTCAGGAAACACTTCAATTTTTCAGTGTGTCCTGGGTCGGCCAGAGAGAGGTTTTTAGGGAGTGCGATGTTACAAGGCGCTGAGTATGTGGTGATGACATCCAGCTTTTAAGGCCAGGCAGGTGATGCTTCAAAAAATACCCACCCCCCCCCTTCCTCTAATATCCTTTGTGTTTCTCTCGCTAGATTAAGAAAACATCAGAAGCCACGCTAACCACGATCCAGGACATGGTGACCATCGAGGACTATGACGTATCCGAGTGTTTTCACCACAGTCGCTCCACCGAGTCCGTGAAGTCCACGGTGTCCGAGACCTATCTGAGCAAACCCAGCATCGCCAAGAGGAGAGCCAACCAACAGGAGACCGAGCAGTTCTACTTCATGGTTCGTTCCCGCTGTAGTTATAGTTCAGGCTCTAGATGGTCACGCTAAGATAAACCCTTCAAAATGCTGCCTCTCCCCCCTGACGACCTTATTGTACATGGTCTAATTTAAGACGCCGCTCTCAGGCCCGTACTCATGGCTTGTAATTACTTGATAATATTCTCTCGACAGAAATTCCGGGAGTTTCTGGAGGGCAGCAATCTCATCGCTAAACTCCAGGCCAAACACGACTTGTTAAAGAGGACCCTCGGTGAAGGTGAGTTCTGATTTCAGAAGATAAACTAGACACAAGACAATGTCAGTTTTGCAGTTGGTTATCAAAACAAAAGTTATGAGTTAGGTCTGAGGAAATCTTTCACCAATAACAAACCAATTTTCTGTTTATTCTGTGAAATCTTTTAATACTCTTTTTGACCTTTCTTTAATATATTTCAAACCGTCTTTTATCAGGATTTCGTGCTTTAATCAGGACCTCAAATTGTTTTAATTCAATCCTCAGACAGATTTCCTATTGTTTTTTCTAGCATTCAAAGTTAAACAGTAATCTGGGTTTTGGCAAGCCCGGCCAACAGCTGAGGGGGATTTTGAACTTGTATTAGCCGTCTTAGTGATTGATTTGCTCCTAACTTAATGGACGGCTGTGCATTAGAGGGATGTTGGTGATTACCTCGGCCTCCCCTTGTTCTACACTGGTGGGATCTCCTCGAGGCCTGGCCTAATCTGCCGTGTATGTCAGTCATTGTTCTGACCGCCCGGTGGTCTCTGCTGACTTAATGAAAGGGGTCCATGCATGCCATTGGGAGGGGGAAAAGGAGGAAAATCATCTGGTTCTTCTGCAAACTGCTTAATCATATTGTTGTCAAAGCATGAGTCACTTAGGCACAGGTGATGTATTGTCTTGGGAACACATGGCTTTACATTTGGAAGCGATTTTGCCTTCAAACGTGCAATCGCTTGCATAATTACGGACTCTATCATACAATATTCATAAATCTGTGGACTACTCTGAAGTGTAGGTTGATGTTTATGCTATTGTGGGCGGACAAGTCATGTGGGACAGATGGCAGACTTCAACTAGACACAAGACGTGACATGTCCAAACGTTTGACTCCTCTCTCTCCACCCGCAGGCCACAGAGCTGACTACATGACCACAAGGTAAGGCATACACACTCGCAATGGCAGGGACTTTCACAGTTGTCTATACATCTTAAAAATGTTTCTTATTATCATTTCATTTTGGCCATGAAAATATAATTAAGCATATACAGTACCTAAACAATAAATATGTGTACCGTATTTTCTGGACTATAGGTCGCTCTGGAGTATAAGTCGCACCAGCCAAAAAATGCATAAAAGAAAAACATAAAAATATATTAGACTATGGCTAGCACCAGACTAAATATCACAAGTGAATATTTAGTCTGAGAATCACCCGTTAATTTTCTCGTAGGAGAGGTGTGGTTTACGATTGTCCGTAGCCGTTTATTGGGCGCTACGAATGTCTATCATATGCAGCCCAGAGCCAGAGCCACTCGTATCAATTGTACCCGATGACGTATAAGCCTCAGCCAATCCAGTCTGTCCTTTAGTACTCGTCATCATCTTGCCATCCCTACGCGTGCTGTGATTGGTCCCCAAATCCCTGCGAAGACTTGGGCTATGGTTTCCAGGCTGTGTAGCAGTTCGAAAAGATTCGAGCGCGAGCTGCATGGGTATTCCCAGGCTAATATGAGACAGATTTTTGGGGGGAAATTCATTTTGCACAATCCGAGACCAAGAACAGATATTTCATCTTGAAAGGCAAGTTATAATAATAACAATAGAATAGAGAACAACAGGCTGAATAGGTGTAGGGTATGTTAACGCAACACATTGATGGTTATTCAGCTACACGAAGCATAAACAACAAATTGAATAGGTGCCTGGTCTGTTAACATAACATATTAATATTAATTAATATATAAGCCACACCTATAAGTTGCAGGACCAGCCAAACTATGAGAAAAAGTGTGACTTATAGTCCGGAAAATACGGTATATTAAATATTAATTTGTTATTATAAATTAGGATCTTACATACAGTATAATGAGGTATACCTGTTGTTCATACTGAACATAGCTGTACAGTAATGGCATTTTAAACTAATTCCTAGGTAATACATTTTTTTACATTTAGATATTGAATACAATAATTGTGTGCAGTATATTTATAATAACATCCTGAAGCCCAATCACAAGTGTGAACGTGTCCATAACCTTCAGCAAGGTTTTAACAGTGTCTTGAAATACTTTCACTCATTTATCCTTAATTTCCTCAGCAGATTAGGTATCAGTATCCGAAATGCCAGGAAATGAAAATTGGATTGATTGCATATGCTGTCTTTGTATTCTAGACATCCAAATGGTGCATTCAGAACCCTCACGGGCACCCGGCGCCCTAGACCCCGCTCTGTTTTTAATGTTAGATTATTTAACGGGAATTTGGAGTCATTTATCAAGGTACAAAAATATTCTGGCAGTTTGACATAGCTCCTTCTACCTATTTTCTGTTCTGCTCCTGCTGCTGCCTGGCCATTGTGGTATAGGGTCCTTTCAGAACATATTATTTATAATTTATCTTTAAGAAACAATCATTTATTTGCTTGGATGGGTTCTTGGGGCTGTCCTCATAAACTCTGTGCACCAACGCTGGGTTGGATCTGATAGATCGGTAGTGACGAGGGCAGTCGGGGGGTAAGCGTTTGTCTCTGTCAGCTCCTGACTTACTGCTGACCTGGCATCACCAAGCTGTTCTGGTGGGAGATATTTTAGCCCCTTCCTTCCCCAGAGTAAGCACAGGCTGCTTTGAAACCAGCAAGATAAATGACAGTTGGCGAGCGAATGCCAGATTGATAAGGTCTACCGCCTCCCTCCTCAATGCCTGTCTCCCTGCCCTGCGCCATTCATCCTAACTGTAGATGCCACGATGGTATCAGGGCATGATCTTGGTTGAGCTTTGGTGAGCAGGTGCTGTGGTCCTAACTTGGGTCTTGCATTTCTCTCTCTTCTTCCCCTCTTGGCCTTTTGCATCACACTTCTGTACAGCCGTGGACGCCGGAATTCACACGCTCGACATCAGGTACATGTTATGGGGCGCTGTTGCTTGCTTGCAAATCTCTTTTAAGTCCATGGGATTTTCTTTATCACTTTTACCATAATATACAAGCAAACAAGAAGACTGACTGAGTTGAAGTCATACCCATAACTAACATCAACTATCGTATTGAATTTGTCTGCAAAAAAGCCCTTTATCCCCTGTCTCACATATCCACAGAGATAGTATTACATAATGCCTCGGCGTCAGACCTGTAGCTCAATCCTCACGGCTCCACTGCAATGCTAGATAGTCGATTTTTGGCACGACCACGACGTTGGGATTGTGCTTTTACCCTTGAGGGCTGTAAAATGATCCGCCGTATCATTAAAAACATGTAGTGAGTCCCTGTTCAGCCACAGAGGCAGCTGGCAGCAGAGAAGAGAAGCAGCACATTTCTTTTTTTGTACGTGACTGGAATCATTTTTTTAGGTTCAGTCAACGCACCACTCGAGTCTAAACTTTATATTGAGTGACAAGTGCTAGAAAACACCGGCTGCTCTTTGCCAAACATGATATTTATATCCACTGGGTTGTAGTTCTAAGGGTAGTATGGCTCTGCTACATGTCACTAGGTTTGCCTTTTACATAACATGACTTCAACTCAGTCCGTCTGTGTTAACCGCTCATAATTACTGTACGCGCATGCACTTTTTATGTTTATATCCTGATCAGAAACTGACCACTATATACTGTATATACTGTATATACAATAGCTATATATACACCTATTCCAAATTCACATAAACCAGGGATCTCCAACCAGTAGCTCACCAGCCCTTTCCAAGTAGCTCCCCAAAGACTTTCTACATTTCTACAAGTCCCTAATAAGTCAAATTTTAGAATCATTTTCTTCTTGTTCTGAACATGATGAACCCACTCATCAAACATTTAGGGCAATATAGTAAAGTATAAAGTGGAAGCTACAGTTGTTTTCATATACTGTGTTGAGTTATCG
This sequence comes from Lesueurigobius sanzi, assembly GCA_900303255.1. Taxonomy (NCBI): domain Eukaryota; kingdom Metazoa; phylum Chordata; class Actinopteri; order Gobiiformes; family Gobiidae; genus Lesueurigobius; species Lesueurigobius sanzi. The sequence goes on from OMNZ01078293.1 coordinate 23,383, forward strand.
TCTTGGCTGCAGGTGAACTCTCATAGTTTCTGGTGTTTCTTCGAAGCATCAGTAGCTCTCTACCATATTTGTTACATTAAAGTAGCTCACGGGTAAAAAAGGTTGGAGACCCCTGACATAGACATAAACAGATGCAAGTACATAACAAATTGCAACTTTATATGTCAGATGCTGGTCAGGTTCTGTTCAGGGCCTTTAAAATGATACGTGATTGTGTTTTTGACTTAAATTGGGTGACACTACTTTCAGGACTCGGGTCAAGCGATCCCTCGAGTGGTTGAGAGCTGCATTCGTTACATTAATTTATACGGTGAGTTGCACATTATTATTGTACAAATAACACTTTTTGTTACTGTATGAAGTCAGTCTCTTTAATACCTAATGTCACGTGTGTGGTTTGAGCCCGACACTTAAACACTTTCATAGTGTTAATTGCTGAGGCGTGTGCTCATGTTCCACTGTTTGTTCCACTGCTCTCCTAGTCAAAATGCTGTTTACTGTGGTGAAGCACTTTCTACCCAGAAACCGATATTTATACAGACAGTTCGACTCATAAACATGCTTGTTTGTTTGTTTTGGTGGTTTTATGAGTTGCATGAATTACATAGTTTCATACATTATTAATTCTCTATTTGCAAGACACATTTTTATCCAGTGTACATACAGTATGTGTGTCCTCATGTTTGTCCTTAAGTGTGTGTGGTCTGTGCACAGATTTTAAATCTCAAAAGATTTCAAATCCTGTAATGTGTGGCCACCTTTAATTTCACTTTGTTCAGTCTCCAGTTTGGCAATGGTTTTTGCAGCAAAATACAAATACATAAATACATAAAAATACATAAAATATAACTCATACAACATTCCAGCATGGTGCCCCAGTACAAACTTGTATCAATGGAATCGAGGAAAAACTTCACGACAGCTCAATCCATATACAACGATGCAACAGTATTTTATTATGAATTTACTATTTTATTAAATTCACCCAGCGCTAGAGAAAAAGCAGAATATCATCTCAATAGGTGGGAAGGTGGGACGGACGCTTGAAAGGCTGTGCAGTACACCCAAAACATGGACACCAGGTCCTCTATTTCAGAAGCAATTACCATAATGTATTTGTTATGTTTAGTATAATTGATAGCATTAAGGCCCCACATAACTTACTTTGTACTGTTGTAATACTTTCACTTGATTTGAAGTTGTTTTTTCTTTAGTAGTACTATGTACTGTAAGAGATGTTTTTCCAAATCACTTATACAGTTTTTATTGATAGAGGCTAAGAGACACTTATTTTATTTTATCAGTATTTGCTTAAATTTAGTTTATTATTCTATTCCAATGTTATTACTACTGTTTGCAAACCTTTTTCCTTTTTTGCACCCCCCTGTGTGATTCTGTCCTAAGAGCTGTTGTAACAAGTACATTTATCCATTGTGACATCAATAAAGAACTAACTTATCTTGTCTTATCTTACATTTACAGTGAAAGCTCACAGTTGTCCAGGAGTTTATCAGCTAGACTGTGTAATTTGATTTAATGAGGCGAACGTGGAGAATTCTGGGAAGGCACCCATTTTTCTTCACTCCTCGTGGTATGAAGTATAATTTGGAGAACTGTTTTTATCTAATTGGTCAAAACAAAAACTGAAATCATACTATGAGTAATAATCTAAGAATTGTAAATGCAAGTTGAGTAGGATGGTCCTCAGGCAATTGGTTAAAACAAACTGCCTCATTATTCTTCATTTTGACCCCTGATCCTTTCCCTTGTTGCTCTAATCCTTCTTGGAAGACTCTTAGTCAAGTGCAATTGCAGTCGCTCTTCAGAGGCAGTAATTATGTTTAATTGGAAAAGTGAATGTAGCTTAATGACAGAGTTGCGCCTTTTTGTTTAACTTTAGCAGCGGTAGTCATCAGAGTGGATTTCTCCGTTCTTCTGTCTTAAATCCCTCTCTTGTGTGCGATTTTCCGCAGGCCTCCAACATCAAGGCATATTCCGTGTATCAGGGTCGCAACTGGAAGTCAATGACATCAAGAACTCCTTTGAAAGAGGTACCAAGCTTTTAATGAGGATTATTTTACTAACTTTAATACCAACAATTCAAGACTTTGTTCACTAATCTCTCTTGACCACGTCCTAGGAAATGATCCCCTGACAGATGAAGAAAACAACCATGATATAAACTCCGTGGCTGGTGTTCTTAAGCTTTACTTTCGAGGTCTGGAGAACCCTCTTTTCCCCAAGGAGCGGTTTAATGAACTGCTTTCCTGCATCAGTAAGTATATTCATTTTCAATAAACTATTTCCTTTGTTTTGTTTTACTCCTCACAGCCTTTTTGTTTCTCGGGCTAAGCAGACTGTGCGAGCCTGGTCAGACATGAGAGCCTCTTGCACCTGTGTGTTTATGTACCAACAGGGCTGTCTCGTCCGTGTGAAGTGTGGCTGTGTGTGGTTCTTGGCTGTTCTTGGACACGTTTTTAGGGCTTGAGCGATGCGGCATCTATGTTTACATTCCTCTAGTCGGCACTCGGCAGTGATCGCAGTGCCGGCCAAAAGCCCAGGAGCAGCAGATTAAAAATGAGAGTGTAATTTAAAGATATTGTCATGTTCCTTCCTTCATCTTTTCGACATGTAGCGATGGAGGGTGAGGTTACTGCGATGGCACGTGGAATGAAATATTTCTGTCGCACCTGTTGTTTGTGCGATGTTGTGTGTAATTTCTAACTTTCATAAATATACAGAAGCAGCAGTTTAAGGATTAGCATTTTAGTCAGGTATTCCCGTGATAAAATGGCACCACTACTTTCCCAGAGGCCCAACTCCCAGATGGCATCGCGTGGCTGGAGGGTGACACATCTATTTTTAGCAGACGGCACAGCCTCAGCACTGCAACAAAAAAAACAACAAAAAATGACTGCTTCAAGTGCAGCAGCACAGCAAATGCGATTGTCTTGAAGCACAAACCATTTAGCGAAGCGTGTCAATAAGGCACAATTTTCAAGACACAAAATAATGACATGGGTAGGGCTGGATTTAAAAAATCGATTATTCGTTTTTTGAATCTTTTTTTTCCTTATGAATAGCCTGATATTGATTCAAAAAAATGAAAATCGAAATGTCATAGAGCAGGGGAGCCACACTTTTTCGTCTCGCGAGCTACTTTCAAAGTCAGTGAGGCCTGGAGATCTACCTGTAGGGTGTTTTTACCAGGATTGATATAACTATTTTGTTATTTGTTATAATTATGTGCTATTTTAAAATTAAAACATTTAGAAAATTTTCTCTTCAATAAAATAAAACTACAATGTATAATACTATGGAGAGAGAACATTGTCAAATTGATAAATGTTGACTACAAGTATGTGTTAATAAAAGTCCACTATAGTAGATTTTTAAGAATTGCAGGCCACAAATATTTATTTATTTATAGTTTTGGCACTCTGGGTCCTCCATACACAGGGCCACAAATCAACGTGACGTCACTGTCTCTCATGCAGAGCCCACTCCAGCGGTAACAGCTGGGAGTGTGCGCCGGTATAGACCAGGATCAAAAGAAAACTAGCAAAATGTGGCCGTTGTTACACCAGTGATAGTCATTATGATCTGTTTGTAGCTCGCGCGGGTCCCTCGCGCTAGAGAATATTGCCACGTGTAACCGAACGCTCGTTCCGTGCGTCAAACCATAGTGCCAAATGCGAGCAGACAATTTGGAAAGATAGGACTCTGCAATCGACTTAATTTGCTTGGCGAGCTACTGGTAGCTCACGATCAACGTAATGGCCACCCCTGTAGAGACTTACCCAGCCATGTTCTTCTAGGCCTCTGGAGGGCGGTGTAAAGTTACGTTGAAAATTTGTGTCCAAAAGGCTAAGTTAGCATTTTACAAAACTGCTGACTCTGCAGTTTACACAATCTGTACTAGGTATAAGCTTGTTTAGTTTTTTTTCCTCTGTGTTTGAATAGAACCTGGAGGGCAAAAGTGTGGAGTTACATTTTTGCAAAAATTAACAAATCTATGGGGTAACATTTGGTGCAAAAAAGTTTTTTTTGTTTTCTAACTAAATCTAGCTCAGATGGCACATAGAAGATCAGGTTTATAGCCTTTTAATGTTTATAGAAGCATATAATATTGGAATAATTGTTTTAAAAAAGTGCTATGTTGAGAATGTTTACCATATCCAAGTAAAATTGGTACTGCGTGATATCCTTAAGTGAATCGTGAATCAAATCAAATCAGGCCCTTGTGAATCGATTTGGGAAATTTGAAGCGATACCCAGCCCTAGACATGGGAATAATGATATTTTGAGTATAGAGATGCATACTTTAGTTAGTACATTTGTTAACCCATGCATTGTTTTTCGTTTTAGGAGTGGAAAACCTGTATGAGCGAGCTTTGTACATCCGTAAGATTCTTCTGACCATCCCTCGATCTGTACTCGTCGTCATGCGCTACCTCTTTGCCTTCCTCAACCAGTATGTGCATTTCCACCACAGTTACTGCGAGTCACTTATATATCCAAACCCTTAAATTCCTTCCTTCCTTTTGTCCTTCCAGTCTCTCTCAGTACAGCGATGAGAACATGATGGACCCGTACAATCTGGCCATATGCTTCGGGCCGACTCTGATGCCCACGCCAGACAGCCAGGACCAGGTGTCGTGCCAAGCCCACGTCAATGAAATCGTCAAGACGATCATCATCCACCATGAAACCATCTTCCCCGATTCCAAAGAGCTGGACGGGCCCATTTACGAGAAGTGCATGGCAGGAGGGGACTATTGGTAAGAAAGAACTGATGACAACTTTAAACATGGTCCTGGTGGTGTTTTGTAAGCTCATCAGGTCAAGAGGCATACATATCTCATCTTCTTATTGAACTACAGTTGAGAAAAGAGAAAGTCATTTAGCCTATTTCTTCTTCCTCCATAAAGGATCTAGCACAGCTTTCCCATTAGAGTACCTCTCCATCTGGGGTTATGCACATTGTAACTTCTGAGTTCCCCACTCCAGCTGTGTCAGTAGCCCGTCAGTGCCGTTTACTGGAGTAATCCTACTCACTAATTAGGCATCTGTGGTTGAACATGACAGTGACTTTACACAGTCCGCTCTTTATCTTTGTGAGACAGACTGAAACAATCACTGTAACGACCACAATTACAGCAGGAAGGAGAAGTCACCTGGAAAGAGCGGAGCTGATTATGTGGGGTGCACAGTGCAGTCAACCCAGAGATATTTAAACATATGTAATCTGGGCTTGCCACTTGTTTTTGTGCAGAGTCTTCTTTGTCCATGTTTACAAAATCTCTTGAGGCTGTCAATTAAAGCTAAAGCACTTGCCTCACTGCTTCTACTGTATGTCACTTTGGTGCAAAGCCAAAAAGTTTAGCTGAGGACTTGGATATCTTCTTTTCTTGCAGTTAAGGTGGGAGGACCCAAGTTGTGGGCACTCATGTTATGGCCTATTTTATTTTTACTGAAACTTCTATAGAAATAAATATGGAAAATCATTTTCAGCAGCAAAATGTGCCACTGTTTCAGGGTTCCCACTCTACGTGGAAAACCTTGAAAACCTGGAAAATTACCTACCTTTTTTCTAGTCATGGAAAACACATGGGAAATGGCAAAAAATGTCAAATGTCCTGGAAAAACATATTTCTCCTCCCTTTGCTTTTCTGTTTATAATAAATGTAAGCAATACTTAATCACACCACGCCAGACTAAAGACGAGCTCATTCTGCTCCAGAACACAGGAAAAATGATCTTCTATTAAAAAATGTTCCCAGGGGAGGACCCCAAACCCTCCACTGTACCATGTTCCCAAGAAAACATATGCTTTACATGGCTAAGCTCGAATCTCTTCAGATCAAAAAGCTACAGGCATTAATCATTATTAGATCTTTCATAAACTGGTGAGTGAGGAGGGCAGAGAAGAACGTAAAATATGTAATCATAATGTTTTTATGTATTTTTGCACTTTTAAATGTCATGGAAAATCCTGGAAACGACCTGGAAAATAATTTCAAGCAAAGAGTGGGAACCCTGACCTATGAGATATAGTGTGATGTGACAGTCTTGCTGTTCCCGCAGCGAGAGCCCGTACAGCGAGCACGGGGCTCTGGAGGAAGTGGACAATGATGGCGGGACTGAAGCACACACCAGCGAGGACGGTCAGTAACCACAGTTACATTGTTATGTGTTATGATGTCCCTGTAGTCTCTGGTGCTTTGACTCGAATGCAAAAACAAGGACTGCACTAACATAAACTACACTCCTTGGATACTTGTGGCGCAGTGAGGGTTAAGCTTCTGCTGCTCCGAGACGCTAATCCTGCCTTTGAGCTTGTTAAATGCAGTTACCTTGAAGGGCCAGAGAATGTGATGGACGGCCATTCATATTGTAATGTACGTGGCTCTCCCCTGGGGCCTCTGGACTTGCACATTCCTCCTATAGAAATACTCTGGCAGTCTGAAGCAACTCAATTCCTTCAAGAAAATATCACATTTACAGGTTCTCATCCTCGTTGACTTCATCAATACTTCTGGTAATATTTTGTCATTGATAGCGGCTTTATGTAAAAGTGTCTGCTGTCAAGTGGCTTTTGTTTATTCTTCTTTAAATGAGATTCCCATATGCTTGGGGAACAATATGAATAATATCTAGTGGGAAAAGGAGGGTTTGGGGGATTAATACTTTTAGTTATTTGTCTAAATGTAATAGATGATAATGTTTTATTTGATTTGATATAGCAGTAAGTTGGATTCAACTCAAACATAGATAATACAGGGTCAGACGTCTCAATTTAAAACGACCCAGAGCGCATACTGCAGAAAAGAACTAGATTGTTTATTTACAAACAATGGAAGATGGAGTGAGTCAATTTAACTGTTAGTTGTGTCCGGACTCATTCTTGGCTTTCTTAACACATTTTAACATCCCGATTCTTTACCAGTATGATTTTAGCATCTCACAACTTTCAGGGTCACGACCTCCCAAACGTGCATGTGGCCTTCAACGGTGTCAATTAAGAACTGGGCTGTCCCCAGCACATATCAACAGTGTATATTTATTAGAGCTAGATTCCGGACATGTCTCATTGCGATTTCTGTTATCTAGTAATGATTGCACAGTTCTAGAAAAACACTATTATAATGACACAAACACTGACTAAATGGTCAGGGAGGACACATCCCACTGATGGTCAGGCAGTTGTGTGATGTAATGCTCAGACATAACTTGGAAGATTTTTTGTGTCGTCACATTGTGAATTTTAAATGTCTTTGAATTTTACGCTTTTAATGTTTTTAACACTGAAAAAACATATTTGAATTTTTTTGTCTCCAAACTTCAGTCACAAAATTTTCAGTTCAATGTTTTACATTTGAAATGAAAATTTCACCTTTTAAATATTCACTTTATTATTTCTCAACACATCAAATACAACTGTCTAAATTCAGAGTATAAAATTAAAAGTAAAAAAAAAATTAAAATAGAAAAATTCACCCATAACATATTCAATGTAAAAAAATTCAAGCTCTTAAATTCAACAGAAGAAATTCAGAGTGTGAAATTTGCAGTGAAAAATTTTGCAGTAAAGTTCCGGGACATTAAGACCTGAGCAATGGATCCAGAGTGAGTTAAAACCAACCTCTGGTTCAACAGGAAACTGTACAAGGACCCATCAAAATTGTTGTTAAAGCCTGAACTGTGTCTTTGTCATTTGTTAATCCCACCCACAAAAGACATCGACCAATAGGAAACATCTTGTCTCTCCTTTTTTGTCTCGAGAATCGATTGCTCAGGTCTTGATGTCCAGCAACTTTACTGCGAAATTTTTCACTGCGAATTCCACACTCTTTGAACAATGTTTATCAATATGAGCTTTTAGTGGACTGATCACAATTAGAAGGTACTTTGTTAACA
>OMNZ01078315.1:0-13251 GCA_900303255.1 Lesueurigobius sanzi
AAAATCTCACAATACATGGCCCCCTTCATCCTCTCCTTAATACAGTGCAGTTGTCCTGTCCCCTGTCAGAAAAACAGCCCCAGAGCATGATGCTTCCACCCCCATGCTTCACTGTAGGCATGGTATTATTGGGATGATACTCATCCCTCTTCTTCCTCCAAACACAGCCAATGGAGTTAAGACCAAAAAGTTCTATTTTGATCTCATCTGACCACATGACTTTCTCCCATGACTCCTCTGGATCATCCAGATGGCCATTGGCAAACTTCAGACAGGCCTGGACATGGGCTGACTTAAGCAGGGGAACTTCCCGTGCGATGCATGATTTTAAACCATGATGTCTTAGTGTATTACTGATAGTAGCCTTGGAAACGGTGGTCCCAGCTCTCTTCAGGTCATTGACCAGCTCCCCACGTGTAGTTCTGGGCTGATTCCTCACCTTTCTTAGCATCATTGATACCCCACGAGGTGAGATCTTATGTGGAGCCCCAGTCCCAGGGACATTGACAGTCATCATTAGCCTCTTCTATTTTCTGACAATTGCTCCAACAGTTGTCCTTTTTACACCAGGCTGCTTGGCAATTGCCCTGTAGCCCTTTCCAGCTTTATGAAGGTCAACAATTTTGTCTCTGGTGTCTTTTGAGAGCTCTTTGCTCTTGCCCATGTTGGTAGTTAGACTTTTGACTGATTGTGGGGTGCACAGGTGTCTTTATGAAAGCTAAGAACCTCAAACAGGTGCTACTAAATTAGAATCATGAGCAGAGTGTAGTTGGACTATTTAAAAGCAGAATAACAGGTCTTTGAGGGTCAGAATTCTAGCTGATAGACAGGTGTTCAAATACTTATTTTCTGCTGTATCACATGAATAAATTGTTAAAAAATCATAGATTGTGATTTCAGACCCCTCCATGATTTCTAAGTGGGAGAACTTGCAAAATAGCAGGGTGTTCAAATACTTACTTTCTTCACTGTAAATAAATAAATATTAGATTATAATGATGATCAAGCATGCCCATATATTGGATCAATTAGCTCAGTTTTCCGCAAAAATCGCTTTAAGACAAACCAGAATAAATGTTTGTCATACAGTCATTTTCAGTAAGTATGATTTGGTTATGAAATGATTTTTTTAGTGAGCGTGGGAGAGTAGTCGGGCACCTTCTGTGTTGAGGCATTGAGGGTTACACTGTGTGTATCTGTGAGAGAAGTGTGTGAGGAGACGCTCTCGTTCCTGAGTCTCCCCCAACAGAGCCAACCGCCTCAGAAACAACCTACACACACAGAATGACCTTTACTGAATATCATTACTGTTTGACACACGTCTACAACAGTGAGAGCGGCTGACCTGAGAGCCTGGTCAATGGTGAGGCCACTGAAGTCAAAGAGGCTCAGATACTCCTCAGCAACCATGCGGCTGAACTCGTTACTGCACAAACAAACAAACATGGCAACACACATCCCCGATACAGTTACATGTAGCCGTCTCACACTCACTTTTTATTGAGGTGTCGGGACACGTCTGACTTCTTGAAGCCGTCCAGGCTGTAGAGGCGCTGGGCCAGCCGCTTAGCCGCCTGCAGGTCTGCTTTGATGCCGTTCAGAGCATCGATGCTGTCCGCGCGGGCCAAACGCTGTGCCACATCAGCCTGAGGGTACAGCAGCTCTGGGGGCCGCTTCACATGCTCCCTGCAACGACACAATATTCTCTTACTCCACAAATGGGTGTCTACGAACTGCATCCATATTCACGGTGTTGTTTTTAAAATTGAAAAGGTGTTATAAAATAAAACTTGAAATATTATACAAAAAGGTCATTTAACAGCTGAATACTTACAAAATGAAAAGTTCACAAAAAATAATTACTGACACAATAATAGTGTAAGAGACCATGTATAGTATGCAACAATATTATATGCAAAAACAGAATCATAAATTGCTGTTATATATTATTATTGCTATTACAGTCCAATGAAAGCAAATATGGACTACTAATGAAATATATATCAACAATTATTTTATGATTCATGATATAAAATGAAATACAAGTACAATGTTAGTAGCGGTTACAAAGGTTTGGTTGGTGGAGCATAACTGATTATTGTGTAGGATAAACTACTGCTCACAAACAATAAAAACATAAAATGTCATTTTCAGCTCAAACTAGCTACAGATTATGTAGTTACTATAACAAATGGATTTTGCATTTGAACAAGTATACTCAGAGAGTGATGACCCAGACTTTGAGTTGTTTGGACAAACTTCCTCTCCTTTGTCTCCAACAGGAACAGTCCCAATGAAGCCAAGCTCAGCTCACTCTGGCTGCCTCCTACAAGTGTTTGTAAACCACAGTCTCCACTGACACAAAACTACTCAGTCTAACCAGTTGGACATGGAATCAGCTTATTTTAGTTAATAAATCAATATATCAGACAAACATGTGTTGCTATATTAAGTCTTGCAACTTTCTCATTATGTTGGGAATGGAACCTGATTTGCTAAATAAAACCAAGAGAAAAAAAAGGTCAAAGCTTGACCACTTTGATTCTGAAGAAAAAAAATTACATGTCTCAGCTCCAACAAATGCTCAGAAAACATTGAAAATTTGGAGGAGACTCACGTGTATGAGGCCAGATATAGCGGAGTGTACAGCTCCCTGTCATCCTCCAAAACTCCTATGTGCCAACACAGGAGTCTGGCCATCAAATAGCCATAGATCACCACAAAATCAGCCCAAAATCCAAGTCCCTTCAGTAACAGATCTACAGATCAGAAAGGGGCCGCTCTCCCCTGTCCCGCTCTCCTCTGCGCCCTTCTGGTCTGTCTAGTGTAGAGCTGTGGAAGGGAGGGGCTTCCTCCATCTCCACTCTGCTCTGTCCTTCCTCTGCATCTCCTTCCCCATTTCCTCTCTTTGTTATCCCCTGTTTTCTGCACAATTTTTGCATTCTAGGACTAAAATATACTGTTTATGAATGACATACAGTACATAATAAATAGATGGCTCTGTCTGGATGCGATTTATCCTTTGAGCCTGCATTTGAACACAGCAAGTATTCTCCAACCAATACTTTAATAATGAATTGATTAAAAACAAAAGCAATAACAAAAACAAAAAGATATTCAAATCAGGCCCATGTTAAGCCCATGTTGCCTATTACCCCTGTTACATTTAACAACAGCAGATGTACCAGAGCACTGACCTCAGTGATGGAGCAGAACTGACTTTTTTAAAGCCATCTTTGGGGGCCGTGTCCTTGTTTGCTGTGGACTGGTCCCGGGTCCTGTTGGAGGTACTGGGGGACACTTCTGATGATGCAGTGGGGACGGGAGGGTGGGACAAAGGGGCAAAGCTTAGGTCCATCAGCTGCCGAGCAGTGTCCGAGATCTGCGTCTGCAAAAAAAAAGAATATTCATGAACAGCACCCTGATAACTGTACAACAAAGAACATTAAGACAATTATACAAGTGTTTATTGTTCACAAATGTATTTATTAGTTTATGTGACAGGGGCAGTGTGTCAGTATTAGCTATAGAGAGCTAGTTTTCAACTGTTGTCCCTGGGCAAGGTGTATAGTCCCTACAGCAATTAATAAAAGGTAATAGCATATTCCTTAACTCGCACCTGTATCTCCGGGGTGAGTGTGGGAAGGTCAAATGTAAAGACAGAGGTGGACCCAGAGGTGAGGACGTCCACGCTGTCCAAACTGCTGTATGATGTCCCTTTGGCCCGGTGCGACTCCATGATGCTTTCAAAGTGTCGGCTGAAGGAGTCCAGGTTACCGTCAGAGGAACAGCGCGGACTGCTTAAGGACACAGGGGACTTCAGGGGGCAGTGAGTGGTGGGCGCTGGCTCCAAAGGTCTTGACAAAAGTGATACCAGAAAACTGTCAAAAGCCTGGCCCTTTTGCATTACATTTATGCATGCAAGTTATCTGGAGGTGAACCTGGACTGTGCATAGCAAAGCCAGGTATCCAACTCACCTAATCATCTCTTTGGAGGTTTTGAGGCCCCTCTCATCTCGTCCACTGGTCCCCACCAGGTCCCCTCTGGACTCCTCATCTTTGGAGTCCTTCTCTATTCCTTCTACATCCTCAGGACTGAAACTGGATGCTCCTAGAATACTGCGGCCACTCCCAAAGGCAGAGTCCACCTCGACTTCATTCTCCTCAAATACCTCTTGTTCTGCCTGCATCACCTACAAAACAAGTCACATTGTCCAGATCATTTAATATACGATCACATTGAGTAAGTAGTAGGTTAGTAGGCCATAGGGTTGGGGAATTCTCAGTACCCTCTTTTTTATTTGACCGGATAGCACAGGGTGAAATGGGGCGAAGAGCGGGGAGAGACATACTGCAAACTGTTGCACCGGGACATAACCATTAAACTATCTCCAAATGGTTTCTTGATCCACAACACTTTTCAAAACTAGAATTGACAAACTGTTGGCAGCCTACAAAAGTGTTTAATAATTGTTATGGAAAAAATTAAAATACAAAACGAATGTCTCATCTGTAACATCATGTCTTCGGAAGTTGATTTGATCTTCCCCTTGCTTCTTTATTCACAATAACAGAAATTTTCATCGGGGGTGCCCAAACCTTCACACCCCACTGTATATTCTGTATATTCTCTGTCACATTGATTGGTCAACAATAATAGTATGTGAACACTTCAAACTCTAAGCATTTCATTCTCCAAACCTGCTGCAAATTGTGCATCACTTGACATTTGCTAACCTACATAAATCTATGTCGGTTGGTGCAATGATGGATGAAGCTGTGAGCCAACTTCCCCCCTCATTGCACCAACACTATATTCTTGTCTTTTTTCTCTCCTTCCTCAACCAACAGAGGCATAGTTTCTAGATTTCAAGGTTGATGGCACTGCTAGACATTTCAACACAGACTGTGCCCAACCCAGTCTCGAGGCAGTTTAGTACATGGGACAATGTAAAGATCAGACCTGGTCCAGATCCGTCTCCCGGTAACAGCGCAGAGGCACCGCGTCCAGGTCGGTCTCAGAGTACTTCAGACTTCTGCGGATAATTCCAGAGCTGGAGCCACGAGAGTCCGGAGTGAAGAGCTCCACCTCAATTTGCTGTACTTTGTGATGCAATAACCTCTGCCCCACACTGTCCCTAGGGGCAGTTGAGTGCCTACTTCTATCCACCGAGGTACCACCTGCTAAAAAACATATTAGGCGTTTGACTTGAGATTGTTAAAGTGTTAAAACTAATTCAGTAATTCAGTGTACCTTCAGTACAATAGCATTCTTCAGACGGAGCCCCAAACAGAAAGTCCCACTTGGCTTTGGCTATCTTCTCTGACCGCACGGTTGAGCTCCTCAGAACATGGTTCGTCTAACAGCAACATATACAAGATATTTAGTCAGAAGTTAGCCTTGTAAACATAGTTTATAGGAAACAACTCAAGGTAATCGTGCATGTCAATAGCAAGTAAAAGAATGCCTCCTTTTTCCAGTTTTTATTCAAACAGAGAGGGCATGGTGCGGTGAATCTCATGACTCAGTTCGATAAAACACCAGAGGGATCAAATTGTGTGGTATTTGTGTAACATAACACATCTTCATCAACTATTGCCTTTGTAATTTACAGTTTGAAAACTGCAGCCATTGAAAGATTTTGAGTGTACAGTCCTTTTGTTTTGCTTTTTTTCTTTAGCTTGGTTTATAATATACAGTAAATATAAGGAAAGACAAAGCAAGCGTGTAATGTACAACAGCATAATTCCTTGTACTAACTTACTAAAACTGTACAAATGACAAAAAAATTAAATCACTTCCTGTCATTAATCCACATTAAATTGCTATGGGATTGAGAGGTCTCTAAGAGGGAGCCAGAAAGAACCAACTGTTAACACAGAGACTAACAGAGAAAAGCTGCTAGAACTGCTAAAACCACACGTCTAATTTACGAGCTACTGCTAACCACGATGGGGAGGGCATTTGCATCCAACCTTTGTGCTTGAGCAGTTTTCGGTGCTGCTGCCCGTCCGCGCAGGGCCCAACTTGCAGGGGGCATCCACACGCAACACTTTGGAGGGCGTACTGGTGTGGCAGACTTTTTGATGTGTATTCCTCACAGGCTTCACCTCCTGTCTCTCTTTGGAAGTTTGATTTTCACATTTCTGCTCTTTGACAGCACTATGCTCCCCTCTTTGCATCTCACATTTGGAAGTCCTATTAACAGAGCGGTGCTGAGGGCCAAGGGTACTCCTCCTAGTGACTTCAGGACTTCGGACTGATCTGGCAGAGACTTGGTGTTGCGGTCTCCTCTCCGCACAAGGATAGTGGTGATTTTCAGGTTCAGGTTTCAGAGTATTGTTAAAAACCAGAGAGTGGTCTAATTGCATTTCTGAACAATGGAAAAGGTCGGTGTGATTCAAACTAGATGGTAAAGATAGAGATTTTGAAGATGAGAGACATTTTGGTGATAAAAGGGGAGAACCATACCCTCCCATAGTCAATGGTGATCTGTGGTCCGTTTTGTCAGTCTGGCAATGTTGCAAATGGTGAGGGGCTTTCTGCCAGTGACGACTTGTATTTGGTTGGTTCTCACAAAAAAAATGTCTGGTTGTGTTAGTGCTGTGCAGTACATGTGGATCAATGGAAGGCACTGGGGAGGTAGACATTGTCACCTGATCTGACTGAGAGAATCTTTTCCCATCAACAACACACTTTGAGCCTTTTTCTAAATTGTAGCATGAAGGAACATATAGGTGTTCATTTTCAGGACTTGTTAGAGTTCGCTCTATAGCATGTCTTTGGTTAGCATTTTTAGAAAGGTTGTGGCCATTGTTAATTGAAATGCAGCCATTTTCATTGTGATAATTGCTGCTCGATGTTTGGAAGCCATTCCTACAGTTGTGGTTGTTTGTAGAAATTGTGTGTTGGATGTTTGTAGGTTTGCCTGCAGGTAAATGTGGCGGAGTATATGATTTGGTGTGTTGGCTCGTCATTAATCGCTGATGGAGGTTAGGGGAAAGCCTACGGGTACTCAGTGATGGAGATGTTGCAGGAGAAGGGCAGTGCTGAGGTGTATGTGACGCAGTGACCCCAGTGTGACCCTGTCCCCGGGTCACTTCATACCGATTGCTCCTGGGCGACAGTGTATGGCACTTTCTGTGCAGGCTGGGAGATGGAGATGTCGACCTACTGTGTTGAGGTTGCTGATATTGAGGCATGCTGCCATTTTCATGGCTATAACTGTCATATCTGCGCTTCAGCTCTGGAGACACAATTTCCCTCGAGGCCCTATATGTTGCATCTTTGGACATGGATTCAAATGTGCTTCTTCTGAATTGTGGAGGGGTAGTGTGGGTCTTGATCAAAGGGCGGTAGTTTGAAAACAAGTACGTTTCAGGATCATAATGCCAGCCTGGATCACTGTTCCGTTTTTGGAAATTAATATGATTTTGAAAAAGATTGTCTGTATCATATTGATACTGAGGAGGTCGCTGGCTCCCTGTGTTGACGCTGGCTTTTTCGACATAGCCATATCTCACCACAGACATGGTCCCATTCTCATCATCTGCACCATGGCCACCATAAAGCCTTCTACAGCTGGTTGGTGTGGAGGGAACGGACCACCTTCCACCCACAGACGATGAAGGCACCAATTTGTGTGGGGAAGTACACTCACTGTGATGAAGATATGGTCCATTCAAGGCAGAATGGGACATTCCAGGGGTGTGTAAATCAGACACTCCCGGACTTGCGCATAGTGAGCCTCTACGAGCAGCTGTTGTGGGACACTTGGCACCAATCTGGTGAGGAAGCTGGAAGTTGACAGCATGCCTGGAAGACCACCCGGAGAGAGGTAAGCTCTGACTGAGAGCCCTGGATCGATGTGGGATTCTTGGGGAGAAATCAGGGCTTTGGCTAGGACTAGTATGCACCAACTCTCTGTGAAAGTGGGGAAGGACATCAGGGCCCTGAAGCATCTGGAGGCTGCTCCTGTAGTCTCCTCCAAGCAGCTCTTTGCCGTCTGCCACAGGCCTCACCTCGACATACAGGTGGAGCACTTTATCCAGCTGTGACATACTGGACACAAAGTTCGTCATGAGAGTTCAGAATTGTAGAGGCCAATGGTCAAGCTGTTGTTTTACATCGTCCGGATCCTGTGGTAGCACAAAGTGAAACATTAGTCAGTGGGACTGTAAACACAGCTTTGTAACGTACAGCACATTAGAGCTACATAATAAATATCTAGGAACCAGTTCATATGAACAATAATATTTGAGTAATAGTTTCTTAATATGGACAGAATACATACTCAGCCTGGTTTGTTGAAATGGTCAAATGGTTGGATTAATTTAAACATTGTAAACACTTGAGAAGGTGCTATGAACCACGTGACTGAGTCGTCTATTATTAGACTGGTTAAAGTAGCTTAGCCACAAGAGAAAGCTGCAGCCAGACAACTCTACTGCAGTGTCTCGTGTCAGGTGTAACAGATCTATGTACAATATAAGACATTTACAATACAGTATAGGAGTGTTCTAAACTCAATACTACGGTTAACATTGTTGCCACTAGAGCACCAGAAGGCTATAAATTGTCACACTATGTCACTGTACACAATTGGGCACAATTTACGAAAATACAACTACTGATATTAGTAGTTATTTTATATTATATTTTACAAACAAAGTGAAGAATACATTTTGTAAACTATCAAACTAATGCCTGGGGTAGTACCTTGCAAGAGCGCAAGCCAAAAGCAAAAGTATTTCTGTGAAATAACTTAGATTCCATTCAATATTTTCTGTTAGCCCTGGACAATGTTGTACTACTACTAATACAGAACCCCTTCTGTATTAGCAGTAGTACAATATAAAAGGAGGTGTTCAGCAGTAGAAGTGAATATTAAATAACTGTCCTATTAGAATCATGCATCGCACTGTGCCGCAACAGTCTGTGGCATGAGCTGGACTGATCTAAACCATCACACCAACTGCATATTGTTCTCACTAATGTTGTAGCCAACAGTGTGACATAATGTGGTAGCCTACAATATGCGCGGCCACAGACTTACCTTTGTGTGTCCTTGCTGTTGCCGTGGAAACTGCCTCATGTCCTGTGTTGCAGCCATTCCATGTTGTGCTCACAGCCCTGGTAACCTTCTTCTCTCCTTGAGTTTTGTTTAGGCTCATCAAGGAATTACACCTTAACCTATCCCTCCCACCCCACCACTCATACCCACTCCCCCCTCAGACTAAATAACCCTCAACCCCGCCCCCTTTCAGAGCCAACCAATCGCATCCTCCTCAGTGCAATTGTCTAAGCAGCGACAGATGGCTGTGTGGCTTAATAAAAGGTGTAGTAAAGTAGCCATCCCCGCATGCTGACCTGTTGATTGGGGAATTAGTTATTCAAAACGGGTTACACTGTAACATGTTGTAGAAATGTAACTTACCTATTGAACACAGACTCAAACAATGTGTGTGTAATTTGTAAATCAGTAGTTACAGGACCATTTATGTACTGGTGTGATGGATTGAGGGAACAGGTCCTGGACACGCCCATTATACACTTACCCTTAAAATTTGATATGGAGAAATTGTTCTCCCAAATTGGGAATCAGATTAAGCCCTGGATGTCTTCCATTGTAGGCTTGAGACCCTTTTCAACATGGATACATTTTTATAAATCATTTTTAGCTGTGTTTTTTTTAGACAGGACAGTTCAGTGTGAAAGGGGGTGAAGAGCAGGGAGAGACTTTCAGCTAACTGTCAGAGTCGAGACTCGAGACCTGACATTGGGACAGTTTTACAAGTACATGGAAGCCGCAATATCCACACTATGTCTAGCTGCACTAAAAGTCTTGTTTGGATGGTGAATAATAACATTTGTTGTTGGGATTAATAGAAACTTAAAATAACAAACTTGTCCAATGTTTTTTTTGTGCCGTTTAGATTTACAGTATGTCTTTACTAAAATAAATATTATCTTATGTAAAATGTAGGCATTGCAGCACTTCAATTCTAACTCACACTTCATTGCAGTAATGTACTGTATTTGACCTTCAATTTTTTGATGTGGAAATTGTTACATCTGTAACAAAAGAAACACTTAACATTACTCACCAAATTAGAACTAAGATAAAACTATTGAGAAAATAAAGTGAAAATTTGTCAAAGTGAATATGTGAATGTGTTAAAAACACTATCTGCATTCTAGAGGCTGAAACAATTTTCACTCCATACCAAGAAAGATGTAGGGCATCTATATCTATATGGGCAGATGTGAAGTGTACTCAGTGCACACATAAACTCTGTGCACTGAGTATATATAGCTATATATCAAATCAAATGCACAAGCAAAAGGCTAAACCTTTACGCATTTGACTAGGACTAGGTCTATTATGAAAACATTTTCGGGAGATATTTGGTTCTTACCAGAGAATCCTGCGGCTGTGGTAATTGCAGTTATCATAGAAAAGTGAAAAGCCTAAATTTAGCGATGCAAACAATGATCTCCCCTCGGTCCATTTCCAGCAGAGTCCACATCCACCTCCAAGACTCATTGGGTCAAACATTGGTCAAAACCAAAAAAATCTAGTCCGGGATAAACTCTGCCCTGGGACAGTCATGTGCAGCAGGAGCACCTCTGCAGGGTTTTCCGTGGGTTAGCATCTTTTATTTTCCATAATTCTTCTCTTTTACAGCTTCTTGTCTTTCCCAAGTCACTTGATATCAGTTTACGTTCTCCACGGCGACAGGAACTTCCGCATATGTGTGACGTCAAGATGACGCAGCAGAAAGACGCCCACAGCTGAAGCGATATGGTCTATGATGATTATTTATGATTATTATTATTATTGTTCTTGCTAGTATTATTATGATTATTATTCCTGGATGGCTGAATGTTTTTGCCCCGTTTTGTTTTTCTGACTTGTTTTACGGCTTTATTTTTTTTCTTTTTACAATCAATTTCATTAAGACTGTGGGGATGAGAGTTTAGTTCACATCAAGTGCAACAAGGTCCTCTACAAAGATACAGAAAGCACACAAAGTACGTCAGTAGCGCTTCTGTGACGCTAGATGGCAGCGTCATGTTCAAAGAAGTAAGCTGCTGCCCCACAAAGACAAACAAGTGCAGAAGAAGAGACGTTTCATAAAAGACAACCTGGTAAGGCTGGCACTTGACAACAATAATACATTTGACTACCTATCAATAGCTGTCGGATCTGTGACTTGACTGTACTTGGTGTCTCATCAGTACAAATCCATAATGTATTTTCTGTTGATGTAGACCTGCGAACACGCCCTGTTTACTGCTGTACAGATGTGGCGTGACTGCACTGATGGGCTGATTCATAAACTGTATCTTATTGTTTAATGTCATGTTTTGATGCAATGTTTTAGCCAATGTAATGATCTTATTTACAGGTCTCCCGGTTACAAATATTTTCTTTTATACAGAAAAGTAACATCATATTATGTGTCTTAGAACAGATCAAAAAAGAAACATGGGAGCCTTCATTTCCAAAGCCAAAGTAAGTCAAATATAACATTTAGTTTGGACACAAGAAGAGATATGATACACCACCCAAATATAGAATAAATAACATTTCATAAATATAGAAGAAATAAGAAATTGTGTGATTGAGAATAAGTTCAAATGTTATGGCATGATGAACTTTAGCCTTACTGTATATTACAGTTACAGACAACATTGTTTACCCATCTGTGAATGTAGTGTGTGAGTGAGTGTTAGTGGTGGTCGTCAGTCTACCCCTGGGCAGCTGTGGCTACAATAGTAGCTTACCACCACCAAGTATGGAGTGAATGAATAATCCCATGTAAAGTGTCTGAGTGTCCAGAAAAGTGCTATTAAACTAAGTCAGTCATAAAGGCAGATACAGGCACTGACCCATGCTTAGAAACAAGTATGTCAGGGCTGCAGGATTCACTGATTACAAATTATTATTATTATGAATTATGAATGGTTTGGTACTGTCTAAGATCTGTATTTTCTCTTGCTTTTATAGACGAAATTAACTCGTTCTGAACAACTGGAGAACTTAGACAAGGTAGCAAGCACCATTTGAAAAAAAAGTTTTTAAATTGCTTCATTTACATATATTTCATTAATCCTCATTTACTGATCATTCTGTTGACTTCTTTTTTCATATTTTCCATCATTCTTTTGATTGTAGGAAATTAAAGAGCTGATGGACTTTCAGGCAAAGAATCAGCGGCTGCAGAGGGTAAGCCTGTGGCAGCGTGCATGGAGCCTTCTTTACCTGCATTCTCATAGACTTGTGTTTTTTGCCTCAGCTCTGGGTCGGTAGGCTACTGGTTTACTCCTCTGTCCTCTATCTCCTCATCTCCCTCCTCGTCTACTGCGTCTTTCTGCCTGAACACTGGCTGAAACGCTTCACCATGGCCTTGCCCTTCTTTGCATATCCAGTAGTGTGAGTATCTCATGAGCCATGCTTGCATTCCATATTTAAAATTCAATTCAATTCATCTTTTTATTTGAGCATCTGAGTTTCACAAAGTTTGACATAGTACATAAATAAATAGATACAGAGTAGATATGATGCCCAAAAGGAGTAGGCAGAAGCAAAAGCTTGTTGGTGCCTACCCCCTTTTGTAATTCACGTTTAAGCAGTAGCTAAACAGTGCATTCATTTGATAAAGTACGTACATATAAGACCTAACAGAAAGAAATGAAATTCTTTTGTCCTATCAGGGACATTATCGACCATACAGCTAGCAATATTAATTGACATTACTGTTAATCCCAAGAAAAGGCTGAAACTCCTCCCAGAGGAGGAGCCTTTAAGCAAACTCTCACATAATCACAAATACCAATCATTGCCGATAACCACCAGTCACCAATTTATTCATTTGCATTTATTACATATATTATCGCCCATATGGTTTGATTCATTAAATTATTATTTATGTTGTTAGTATTATTATCATTATAGCATTGTTAATATTAACAATGTATACAATGTAATATATATCTTAATAATGATAATAACAACAACTATTATTATTATCATTGCTATTGACATCATTATCTTCATCTTGATTAATCATCACTTATTTGACCATTTTATAGCACACCCTTGTTACCATCCTCATCTTTACAGCAGACTGTGTTACAGCAGACTGTGTTACAGCCGACTGTGTTACAGCCGACTGTGTTGCAGCAGACTGTGTTACAGCAGAGTGTGTTACAGCAGACTGTGTTACAGCCGACTGTGTTACAGC
>OMNZ01078324.1:8473-32292 GCA_900303255.1 Lesueurigobius sanzi
GGGGGGGGGGGGGGGGGGGGGGGCATCTGCACCAACGGTCCCTCTGAGTGGTCACTCACACATAGGCATTGGGTGAAGTGTCTTGCCCAAGGACACAACAACAGTCAGCACCTGCAGGAGCCGGGATTCGAACCCCCAACCTCCCGATCATGAGACGACCCGCTCTACCATCTGCACCACTGTCACCACATATGAAACTTGTTTCTATTTAAAATCCTACCTCCTCAACTTCAGATTTGTTAAAACGAACTGTTTATGTAAAGTGGGTCCTACTGTGTTTGTACCACAATGTTATTTTGTTAAAAATACAATTTATATTATAAGTTTCATGCCAAGTAAAAATAAACATATATAATACAGCTAAAACTGCTACAATTACTACTGTACTTTCTGACTAGAAAAAATGTAATGCAAATGACTGTATGTAACAATGTACTGTATGTAACAATGTACACAACCCTATAACAATGTAAAAACAATATGGACGTTTAGATCGTTTTTTGTGTTTTATTTTTTTAACCTTTATTTAACAAAGTCCCACTGAAATTTAAAAAAAGTCCTGGCCCAGAGAGGACAGGCTTTTAGTGGCGGACCATTGTGCCTCCCAAATATGAAACTACAATTGTTTCATACAGTAATTGGTTTAATATGGAAAAAAATATAGTTAATATAGTTAATATACTTGGGCAAATACATGTTGAAAAAGATGAGTCTTGGGTTATTGCAGTCCCAAAACAATTGTCAATTTCGAGTCAAATCACATAACTGTTTCCTGAGCCAATATTTGATGAAATATGTAGAGGCTGTCCACGGCTTCAGTGGTTTTGGTGTAAACGTCTGTCTGTGTGTCTGTGTGTCTGCCTGTGTTTACTCCACATTTGTTTACTCAGTCAGTTCTCAAAGCCCTCTCTGTCTGCCAGAGGAGACGCCAAAGGACACACAACACAAGGCTGCATTGGCACGTAGCATCGAGACACCAGCGTTTATAGTAGCCTTGTGAGACTTTCAGCAAAATCCAAAATATCAAACGCATAGACAGCAGGGAGAGAGGGAGAGATGTTTTCATGCAGACAGACTTATGTAAGAGAGAGAAGCAGCAAAGTCTCCACTTGGAATGTGCACTATTTTAGGATGTATATACTCATACTATTTCAATCCTCAAGTCTGCAGTTACCAACAAAGTCCACTGCTCAGAGCTGTCCTTCCGTTTCAGTGTTGCCTCAGAATCATTGGGCATCTTCCAAGCAGTGATTCATATCCTGCCTTTTTTTCTTTTCTTTCTTTTTTTCTTTTTTTTTTTTTTTTTTACAATGGAAGCCCCCATTGACACAACCTGCTGCATTTATCCAGACTTGGGGCTACTATTTTACGGTGATTACTCTCTTCTTTAAAATGTCTTTCCCATGATGGTCACAGCAAACACCCTGTTGTCAATTTGGCATTTTGTTTTATCAAAAGGAACCCAGTAATATTCTCTGGACACTTTATTTAAGGTTGAAACTGGCACAAATGTGACAGGAGAGATGTAGAACATGGGCTCCCTTTGCACGAACCACCCAATCACAGCTAAGTGTTCTATACAGAGGACCCAAAATATGGAATAAACTCCCAACCCACCTCACAGAGCTCAACATCTCAATTAAAAAAAAAAAGCTTTGAAAAGATTGCTTCTGTGTCAGAGTAATTTTCCCTGAGGTATATCTTACTAACTTCTGATTGCCTGATTTCTTGTGTAACTTGTCTCTGCACAACTTGAAATGTCATGTCTTAAAGCTATCTTTGTTTTATATAGTTTACTGGAGGTTGCCCCATGATAAGCCCCTTGAGGGTTTTGGGTAACCTCCTCCACGTTACACAAATTAATTCTCTTTTTGTATCATTTTGTTATGTGAAATCAAATAAATACATTTGCAATATAAAAATACTTCACATCAGCTTTAGTTGAACTCTCCTGTTTGCATGTTTTGACCCATTCCGCAATGATTCTACCTATTTGGGTGTGAAGGTGGGTTTTGTTTGTCCCATGTGGTCTGAGGGGTCCCAGATGGGCGTCCTGGGGCAGCAGCAGACACACGCCAGTGTTTCATGCAGAGAAGCAGACTGTGGCACTCGCTCCGTTCCACCTCAGTGCCTCCTTTATCCAGACTTAACAACTATAACTGCTCTTTCTGCAGGACGCAGCTCCTGTAGAGGACACCAGGAGCAGACGGGGTGGTCATATTGTTGTGGCGCTTTGTTATTGTTCAATACAGTCCTTTGTTTCAGCAGCTTCAGAGGTCCTTTTGTCTTTGACCGACTTTGAAATATCTATTTATTCCCTAATCCTCTGTCTGACTGTGCAGTCGGTAGAATGTGCTTGAACACTTGTTTCACAGTAGTAATAGTCATTAGTCAGTGGCTCATCCTGGTGTTCTGTGCCAGCGCTCCTTTCAGACCAGTCACCAGCCTGTTTCATCTCTTTATGTTTGTCGGCTTTCTGTGCACATATCCATAAGTGATCCTATACTGAAAGCCTTTCCACAGTGGCAGTGTGTTGGTATGGCTTGGCACTGGCATGATGATGTCATGGCTGACTGGGGCTTTTGGTGGTGCCGCGGCTTGTTTACTTCTAATTAACAGTGGTCATTTGAAGTTCTGCCATTGGCCTTGAAAAGACCCGACAACACAGTGGCATTATGTCACAGGGAGCGTTTAGAGCCAGCACTTCTTACCTTTTTATGTAATGTGACTCATAGCAGCAGTGCACTTATGAGCAAATGGAGGGAATTGTAGAGTATGTTGCCTTTCCATATCCTACATACAAATAATATGCCCCAGCTGCAGGAAGTACGAGGAAACATTCATTTAACTTGCAAACAGCTTGCAAATATATGGCTGCTAGAACTTGAATCCACATCATTGTTAACAGGAAAACATGTGCTTAGTTTAATAAATCCGTTTGTGTAGGTTCTCAGTCGTACAGGAGTTGTCCATCGTAGGCAAAGTTTCTTCAGTCTTCATCTGTACTCTTTATCCAAAGAACTTTGTCAGCAAATGAGCAGAATTGACACACTTGTGGGTCTTTTAAGAACTCCTCCTATACTGGTTTCTTCTTAAAAGACCCACAAGTGTGTACTGATAGAGTACAGATGAAGACTGAAGAATATTTGCCTACGTTAGTTTAATAAAGCTAGGAAGTTTGAGGAGGATAGAAGTGCACACTTACGGACTTGAGAGCAACCTGGATCATTGTGTGGTAGGCCAAGAGTTCCCAAACTTTTCATGCCGGGACCCCTAAAATTACCATGTGAACAATCCCAGACCCCTATGTTACAAGTTAAATAATAATATAGATAATGTCAAGCAAAAAACATAAAAAATCAGGTTTAGTAATATTTTTTGCTCTGTTATTGTTCCCAAATCACAAATCTCCACTGTTTTTCATTAAGAATTTTATTAAATACACTGTATATTTTTTTCTTTTTCATATCTTGAAATCATCTGAGGACCCCCAGTACTCCCTACCCCCACTTTGGGTACCACTGTGGTAGGCTATGGTGCATCCTGTCGGAAGAACCTCAACAGCTGCTCATTTCAGAAAATCCTCCTCTCCCTCACTATTGCAGGTGGTGATTCCACAGTCATTTTGACTACAGGTTTAGCTTTAGTCCTAATCGCAGTCTTGGGCGGCACGGTGGCGCAGCGGTTAGTGCTCACATGCTTCACAGTTACAGGTTCCTGGTTCAATCCCCGGCCGGTATACAGAGCCTTTCTGTGTGGCGTTTGCATGTTCTCCTCATGCTGCAATAGGTTGCCTCTGGGTGCTCCAGATTCCCCGACCACTAAAAACATGTAGGCTACAACAGGTGAGAATGAGAGTGAGAGAGCAAATGGTTGGTGGTGGTTGGAGGGGCCCATGGCACAGAATGGCAGCCTTCGGCACCACCGAGTATGGAGTGAATGAATAATGTCTACAGTGTAAGCTTTGAGTAAACAGACTTGAAAAGCACAATACAAGTGTAAGCCATTATTACTAGTAGTAGTTTGCAAGTTTTCAAGACTCATTCTAGTTTTAGTCTAATTTTGGTTGACAAAATTCCCATGTAAATCTAAAATTCATCTAGTCACATTATTATATTCAAACATATTTGTTTGTTTATTTCAAGCACTTCACAGTGAACACACTGGGGACACAGCACAGACATGAACACAGCACAGACCTGTTCTTTCAGTAATGAATTTAAATGATATGAAGCTCTTTCAAACCGTGCCACTGAAGTTCACATATTTTACATTTTTATAGTCTTTTGTAATTGACAAAAACATCTTTATTATCTATTTTAGTCATAGTTGCAGTCTCGTTAACTACTTTTTATTTATAGGCAAAGATCCTTCAGTCTCCATCTGTACTAGTTGAAGTGTAGGACGTTTTGATCTTAGTCCAAAGATCGTCATCAGCTTAATAAAGACTTGAACACGTTCATGAGTCTCTTAAGACTAATATCGAAATGTCCTATACTTCAACGACAGAGTACAGATGGAGACTGAAGAATCTTTGCCTATGATGGACAACTCCTGTACGACTGAGAACCTACACAGACGTTGCCTACTTTTTTTTTAGTTTTGGTCTAATTTTAGTCGACAAATATATTACTTAGACTAAGATTTTGAATGGGCCAGTTCCAGTGAATTGAGGAACAGCTTCATCCCCCAGACTGAAAGCTGAACTCTCTCCCTCACCTTCCCTCCCTCTCTCTGCTTTTACTCTGCATTGGCGAAAGGAAGGAGGCAGGTGCGCCCAGTAAATACCAAACCTGCATGTGCAAACTATGTGAAGCATGTTAAGGCCAGTGTGACTACAGCCGCCCGAGCTGCTTTTGATGATACACAAGTGGGATTCCAGTCGTTCTAAGGAAAGGACACAGGAGCCACACAACATGTTAACATGACGGCGTTTATTGACAGAACATGAGTGGAGCTTGAAGTAACAAACAGCTACATATCAGTACAAGAGAAATCCAAAGACTTGCACAGGGAGAAAGGAGGAGAAACAACTCCATTGTTTGCTACAAAAAGGCTTTGATTATTCACAATACCCAAGAAAGGGGTTAAGACAAAATATAAAATTAAGACCAGAAAGAGTTCTTTGTACAAATTGTGCAAATCAAAGGCATCTACAAAGTTATACAGCAAATGTACAAACTATTCACAGAGGACTTCAGATAAATGAAGTATTAAAGCTAATGTACATTGACTACCTTCAACAACGTGGCTTTCTACTCAGTAAAACATGTTAACTACTGAAGTTTGGCAACAAAAGCTTTATAGATCACTTGAGAATGCTTCTAGGTACATTCACGAAAAATATGAATACTATACAAAACCCTGAGACAAAACCGTAGAACTGGCAGAGCTTAAAATAACATCCTGAAACACAAAGTAACTTTTCTGACCGCAGAAGGCTAAGAATTGCCTGCCTTACGTGAGCGTGTATTTTTATGTCGAAAAAGATACAAATTTAGCTCACCAAAATTGAGGAAAGCCCGAGTCCGAGGTCTAAAAAAACGCAGGGACAGACAGTTTTGAAGCACAAAATCATACACTGTGCTCTAGTCAAGCCAGGAACCGCTTAGCCCTTTTTTTTTCATTCTTTCAAACTACCATACAAGCCACGCTGAGTGAGAAAACTGTAAAGAAAAACCTCTACAGCTATTAAGGTGGCAGGGCAAACTTTGTACGGGCAACGCAGCCGTCCACCGCTTCTCGGAGAGGTGTAGCCATGGCGTCGGTTCATGGGAAAGTCACACAGGAGAGACGGGCAAACACACTTTCACCTCTCCGGGCCGCGCCGTTATTAATGTGGATCACGTTGGGGCGGACCGTGGCGGTGTGAGTGCGCAGGGCGGCGGGTACAAGTACACGGGCTGCATACCAGACAGCGGCAGTAGACCTGGAGGAGACAGGAGAGTGACAGAGAGGGAGATTAATGTCCGGGTCCTGTGTGAACTGCTGCGTGTTGGGACCACAGACGGCCCAGACCACATGATCCTGAGGGCATGAGACAAACAGGAATGTCCACATGAGCTTATGGCCGTGGCACTGACGCAGTGGTAATAAGGGCTTACTTAATCGTAGACCGCGAGGTGGCTGTGTGGGACTCTGTGACGCAAGAGGTGTGGGTTGTGCCTGTGAAAAATACTGGTACTTCAAAATAGAGCTGGGCGATATGGCCATCAAATCTTATCACGATTTTCTTTGGTTTGAATCACAATTTCGATTTTCTCTCAATTTGGGACCCAAAAGTGAACATTTATTTCAATATATATCTACTAATGGCAGGATCTCTTAAATTGGCAATTACTGGGTTGATTTGATCATAATTTCAGCTTTGTAGACTAATTCAATGCAATATATTCTGGGTAAAATACAGATTTTTTCAACATACAGTTCAAAATTTGACATACCCTTTTAGTCTTTTGGCCATTTTTCATAGAATATGAATGATAACACTAGAATCTTTTTTTCCCACTCATGGTTAGTGGTTGTGCAAAGCCATTTATTGTCAAAGAACTGAGTTTACTCTTTTGAAATCATAATGAAACAGAAACTACTCAAAGGTCACTGATCTAATGTTTACATGACCTTCAACAACTGCCAGGAAAATTGTTCAGGAGCAAAGAAAAACTCACTCCAGCTGAAATACAGGACTCAAAATTTTTTTGTTTTAGTTTTTTAGTTTCTAGTTGAAAAGAGTTTTTAAACAATAAATAAACCACTAACCATGGGTGAAATAAAGGTTTTTGTGTGTTATCATTCATATTCTATGAAATGCATAAGTTTACATCGCCTGACATTCAGCCAGGGGATGTAACCAGAGATATAGTAACAACTGTATAACAAATTCAATTCTTCTTTGTATCTCAACTTTTCATCATAGGATTATGGGCCTTATGGGTCTTGACACCAAACCAGTTGAGAACCAGTGCTGTAGATCATACTCTCTGTCTCTAGTGGACCGTAACCGTCCACTAAAGACCGTAATATTTTGTTGCTTCCAATACATAAAAATCACATTGAAAAATCAAGACCGGTCAATAGAAGTGCTTAAGAAATAATCATGGTTTACTGTTTTGCCAAACTCTGGACGCACTTGTTTGCTGTATACATATAAGTAGCTTATTATGCTGAATCATATCTGCACTTTGTTTAGTTGTAACTATCATTCTGTTATGAGCACAGCAACAGTTCCCTTGTAAACGCCGACATTATCTGAATACTTGGAATTCCCTCATCCCTGTCATTTACGCCCGGCCTCGGATGCTCAAGCGCTCAATTTTCCTCCCTTGCTTTTTCCACGGAATGTTCCGGCGTAAATGCGAGGAGCCCGAACACGCTGTTTATCTGCTATCTGCGCATATCTGATGGTTACAGTTGAAGATGGATTTGTGAGTGCTCTGTACTCTTGGGGCAAACAGACTCAGTGTTGACAGTCAGGGGGCCGCGTCTCCGCTGGGGGCTGGGGGGGGCTGTTTGGATAACCTAATAAGTTCTCATTTCCATCGCTGACAATGGCGGGCGCTGGCTACAGAAGCTTTCATTGATCTGTACACATCTGCTACACTGTTGTGGACACACCCCCTGAGGCTGACAGTGAGGCGCACAAAGAGAATGCGGACACCAGACGAGCTATGGAAAGCGGCAGCAAAGACAATAGCTGTGTCTATATCGCAACCACCATATTGGAGTTTAAACAAATGTTGCAGCTTCCCGTTAGTGAGAGAGCCTTCAGTTCACTTTTATGCTGGTCCCATATCAGGAAGGGCAGCCAGTACACAAATCGCAAGCCTATTTACCCAGGCGAACTGTAGTCCTAACGTGATGATATAAAACTCCCCAAACAAATACAAAAATGAACAACGCTGCATCAGTGAGATCAGCTGGAGGCAGGAAGTGAGCAAGAGAAATAAAATTTGACTAAAACTAGTGACTACAAGTGTAAAACTACAACTAAAAAATGTCGTCCTATTGTGGCGTAAGGTGCAAGAACAAGAGGAATAACATTTGAGACTATAAAATATGGTTTTATTTGATATTTCCAATAATAGCTAGACATTTGTTTATCGTTACGATGACAACAGCGTTCAGTGGGACAAATTCATCTTACAGCTGCTTGATTTTGCATTAAAGCACTGCTAATAATGTGAACAGTAGAAAGAGGAAAGAAATATACAGCACATAAACTTACATCACCCTCAAAGCTCTAATGTGAGGTCAGTTTTTGTGCTGTGTATTACTTTTCTTTACTGCCGTTCACATTATTAGCAGTGTGGCAACCAAGCTAATTCAGAAATAGGGAATTGAGCCTGCAAAGAAACAAGTAAAGGAACCTAAAATGAACTAATCTGGCAGGAAACTACAAGGAATTCAACCAGAGACACTGTGCTTTAGGGTCCATGCCTTTGAAACACATTAAAAATTCCTCCGCCCTCATTACTAGACAGTTATGGTGCCGCTGGTCAGCTCACTGATCAAAGCCAGAATAAAGCTACAGTGGCAGCACTTATCCACGCAAACCGCGACAGGGCTGGAAGTTTCCACTGCTCTGTTTGTTCCCCTGTTCTGGTCACCGTCGCAGCCGCCTGACGCCGATGATAAAGAAGCGAATATTACCTGATAAGGGCCGCGCTATACCGTAACTCGGCATGAAAAAGCAAAGAGTCTGACATGGAGGTGTGAGAATGAGGAAGGTGAAACAGGTGGTGAGGTTAATGGGAGTAAGCCCGGGTGGACCCAGTAACTATAGCCTGTTTTCCACTGTCAGTGTACAGGCAAACAGATGGGCTGGGAATTTACTAAGTGCTATGGGCTCCTCAAGGCCTGACCTGCCTGACTCTACTCTCTATCCTTCAGCGGTGGAAGAAGTACTCAATATTCTTACTTAAGTAAAAGTGCAGATACAGGTATTAGTACAGGTATCTAAAGTATTAGATTAAGTTTCTACTCAAGTAAAAGTATAAAAGTATCCACTGTAAAATGTACTTTATAAGTAAAAAGACAAATGCAGGATTTTTTTTTATTATTTGAATCAAATCAGGTCTAAACCAGGACTAAACCAGGTCTAAACCAGGACTAAACCAGGTCTAAACCAGGACTAAACCAGGTCTAAACCAGGTCTAAACCTGGACTAAACCAGGTCTAAACCTGGACTAAACCAGGACTAAATCAGGGCTAAACTAGGTCTAAACCAGGACTAAACCAGGGCTAAACTAGGTCTAAACCAGGTCTAAACCAGGACGAAACAAAGGTCTAAACCAGGACTAAATCAGGCCTAAACCAGCACTAAACAAGTAAACCACTAACTCAGGTCTAAACAAGGTCTAAGTCAGGTCTAAAATCAGGTCTAAACAAGGTCTAAACTAGTAAACCACTAAACCAAGTCTAAACTGGGACTAAACCAGTTTGTCGTAGCGAGGTAACTTTGAAAATAAAATACTTTTACTTTTAACCCAATTTTAAAAATGTGCTGCAGTAGAAAGTACAGATACAAGCTCTGAAATGTAGTGACGTAAAAGTACTTTGTTACTTTCCACCACTGCTATCCTTACTGTGTTATTAACAAAAACAAAAAAGAACAAAAGATGAAGACAAATATATAAACCAAGTACTTATTTATGGAATATACAGTATTTATCATATTTAGTTTGTGATGTGGTCCTGTTATTAAAGCCCAAACACAAACCGTTGCAAAGCCACTGTGTAGTTAAATGTAGGTAAATTGAAGAATTAGTTGAACTTTAACAATGAATGAGTTGATGCCCCTTTGTGGCATTGTAGGGCTATATTCAGGTCAAATCAGCCTTGACCTCCAGCTTAAGCATGTTTCCCTGGCCTGCTTTATTAGAATGGATGCCTCTTTTCTCATCTTTTATGTCCAACGGTCCTGTAACTAATGACCACCCAGAGTTCCACTGTACTGCGCAGCATAAGAAGGCCGGTCACTTCATTTACATCTGTATTGTTTTAGCGACAAATAGAGGGGG
The DNA here is from genome assembly GCA_900303255.1 of Lesueurigobius sanzi. Lineage (NCBI taxonomy): Eukaryota > Metazoa > Chordata > Actinopteri > Gobiiformes > Gobiidae > Lesueurigobius > Lesueurigobius sanzi. Next base: position 18,493 of record OMNZ01078324.1, read on the forward strand.
CTGGAGGACGAGCGCAGGCGTCTACAACTGGGACAGCACATGTGTATAATGAGCAAAGTTTTTTTTCCTTTCCAGCAGAACAAAGGGTTTTTGAGTGAGTGGGCACGCTACACACAGACGAGTATATTGCGTAATGTTGATTCATTACTGGACCCTCAGCTGGCTTACAGAGGAGCTCCCCGTTAAGTGTATGACAGCTCATTGCTTTTTAAGGGCGTAATCAAATTAGTCTGGGTGATTATGCGGCCATTTTAAGCGTCTTTGCACTTTTCCTTTTTCTGCTTGTGGCAGCGTGGAGAAAAGCCCAATAAAAAGTCCATTAAGTTTATGCAAATCACAGCCACCGTGCCGAGGGCGGTAATGTGTAGACTGATTACTCCGGGGAGCAGGAAAGTGTGCGCACGTGCTGCCTCCGACTGTGTGTATGTGTGTCTAACTGTTGTACACAGATGCCAAAATAAAAGCTGCATTCAGCCCGTGTTCCTGGTGGCCCTCACAGCGAGACATTAATAAAACATTAGTATTGAGTGACTGGGGGCCCCTGCGCGCCTCCTCCTGACCTCTTCCATTTTTGCAACAGCTGCCTGGAGATGAGGAGAGCTGGCTCGAGGCTGCCCTGTTTGAACCGTGACCCCGTCCAGGTGTACACCATCATCTATTCTACGATGGCCGCTGCGGAAAAGAGAGGAGCGCGGCTTGTCTGTGTTTTTAGAAGTGGCCCGGGATGATGAGGAGGGAGGGGTGCAGAGAAAACAAAAGCCCAGGCGTAGGCTGGAGTCAGCTCCGGGCTGTTACAGTTCAGTGGTTTGGGGAAAGAGAGACCAGCCTCAAATTTGGGCATGACCTTATGCTTATACAATGTCTTGGGTTTGAAAAAAAATGTAATTGTTCACAGACTGAATAGACTGGCCAGTTTAACTTACTTATTTTTTATGAAATGGAAATGGTAAATCTCTAAATACATACTTAATGCACTGCAAAATAGGGGTGGAAACCTCAGGGTACCTCACGATTCGATACGATACGCGATGCATGGCTCACGATAACCTCACGATTTGCCGATACTGCGATAATCGGTATATTGCACATAATAACATACGCAGTACCACTATTTTTAAAGACACATGAGCAATTAAAAAAAAAATCTTTTTGAACATTTTGACTTTATAAACTACACACTCCACATTTGTTATATTTGTTTTCATTTGCATTGTTCATTTTTTTTCTTAATAGTGACAGATCACTTCATTTACATTCAAATACACTATTTATTTATTTCAACTAAGATTGATTGCACTGAACCCAATTATTCCGTGTGGAAAACAATTGGGCTGCACATTTTTTGGTCATTCCTTACAACAACCCAGGCCATAACAAATCGCCACCATGATGCTTAGCGTTTACAAATACTTTTCCATCAACAGTGGCCAGTGGGTTTGGCCTTGGAGCCTGTGGTTAGTCACATCTGGTGCACGGTGGCCACAAACTGCAGTAGGTGGTGACGAAAAGGGCACGAGAACTGGTAATCCCACACAGGCCCCATCTGAGCCGCCGGGACAACCAAATATCGATGACCAGAAGGCATCTTTACAAATCTTTACTAATGGGAATGCAAGCCACACCTTCATTCCTCCCAAATTAGCGTAAGGGTGGTTGGCTTTTTAAAGGACAGGCGATGCCAGCTATGTGTGCGGCTCGGGGGGGAGGGAGAAACTGCGTGTGTGCGTAGAAAGAAAGTGGTTTCACAAGTGCGTAAAAAGTCACAACAACAGGACTAGTGAACACTTGAACAGCTGACTAGTGGTTTGTGACCTCGTCGTTAACATGAAAGGCACTGGCACACATTATTATTTTTCTCTCTGACCCCGGCTGAAAGTTAACAGCCTCGGGAAGTATTTTTAGGTAGGCTTTAGTTATGGTTGCCAAATGGTGCAAAATATAACTCTGCTTTTCCTGGACTCAAGCGAGGGCAGCCCAATGCATTGTGGTGATATACTATATTGTGAAAAATATTTTAGAAAGACAATTGACAATTGACAATTGAGTCCAGTTGAACAAGATTTTTTTGTTTGAATTAAGTGGTAATTAAACACTGCTGATAGTGCAACAATATAAAACAGTTAATATATAGTATAAATATAAATCATACAAATCTAGGGCTGAAACAACTAATTGATTATTGAAATAGCTCTCAACTATTTTAGTAATTGATTAATCATTTCACTGATATACACAGACTTTTTATTTCATAAAATTTTTTTTTGTTTTTTTTCATGACAAAACTCTTTAGTCTCTAAAGGTGTAAAGGAATATAAGATTTTGTTGTAAAACATTGGCCTCTCTTTGTCCCAGACGTTAGATAAATGTAATGACCATTATCTAATCAGAACAGAAGCAGAATGAGCTCTGATTGACGATGGCATTTTATGGCAAAACCAGAAAGGGACTCTCTCACCATCCCAGAATGAATTTTGGAGGTTCTGAGTTTTCAAATGAGGAATAACATGTTCACATAATGTGAAACTTATTGTATGAACAGCATCTTACAGACATTAACTTTAGGTTTACTCTATCAAATGTCCTCAAATAGCATCACTTTGTTGATAAAAAGTCAAAAAAATATAATTTCCATGCTCCTTTTGCAGCCAAACGATTAATCGAAAAAAAATAATCATCCGATTAATGGATTACCAAAATAATCGTTAGTTGGCTGCAGCCCTACACATATCTATCTCCTAAAGTCTTTTATCAATGCGGCTCACAAGCACTGGATTAGAAAAACAAGCGTCCAGGCCAAACTCAGGCTTTACGGTTGTGGCTGTTGGAAACCTGAGCTTTTTCCATCTCTGGTGTAATTAAAACATAAAGGAAGTCAGCGGGGATCATGAGAGCTACTATAAGTAAATGTTCATGAGGATAGTCGCTCTAATCTTTCCTCGCCAGCCTGTCTGTCTCCTTCTTAGCCCCTCAAACAAGTTCCAGAGACACAGTGGCCCACACTACGTCATGGTATACCCCCATCTCCATCACATCCAGCTGTTTACTGTAGAAACAAGGACTTAACATGGATGATCTTTGACTTCATCAGGGCTGCTTTTATGTGGTTATTACACAGACGCGCAATATAAACTACTGCGCTTAAGGCTACCTTTGACTTAATGAGAGTTTCTTTAAATAGAAAGTTAGTTTAAGATCAGAGTTAAAACCACAAAACCCCTAATAAAATATATCAGGCTGTTCAGCAGCAATCTATTTTCCACAGATTACATCAGTTCCTGAACCAGATCAAATACCATAATATTACGGCAGCAAAGTTGTTTAAAGGTAATATTCAGGATATCAAGCGTGTGATGTATCATGTAGCTGTGAAAGCAGCCACCTGTCGTTCCTTAAGGCAGAACACATCGATACTGAGAAGGAACGTTCAGTGTCTTTCAATTTCATACTTGTACAGTGTAGATCATTTTCAACAGGCTGACTCTTGACAGTGACTGACTGCTCGCTCGTCACATTATGTACAGATTGCATCATATTTAGTTAGTGAAAAATCCTTTATTTTCACAAATGTGAAGAAAAGACACCTTTAGGCCCCAATAGTTCTGTGTTAAAGGCCATGTGTCAGATCAGCCACTTAAATTTACAACAGTTTGAAAATCCTGACTCATATCACGGTGGTTAGTTATGACCGGGGGCAGGCCTTGAGGAGCCGCTGGGTTTCATCTCATGTGTTCTACATGTTCAGGCCTGATCTTGCGTTCCCACCTCGCTGCTGTCAGTCACAGCTTGTGTCACTGCTCTCTTCTGTAATTACCCACAGCTCACATTCCTCCTGCTCTCTAAAGCAGCACTGCTGTGTGTTTATCCAACAGCCAGCCTGCACATTTAGATAATGTGCAACTGTTACCAACAGCAACCCTAAAAACAGGCAGGGGTTTTAACTAGCAATGCCACCTCATTTCCACCTGAGTGTTGACTCACCAGTGGCAACTCCTGCTACACACAGACGATGACTCTATGACCATGAAATGTATTTACAAAGGTGGTTGACACTTTAGAGACACTACAGTTACTCACCATCAGAGGGTCAGGCTGAGAGGTACTTCCATGTGCTTACGAAGGCTGTGGGAATGAGAGAGTAGGGCACACTGGTCACACTGTCCCAGGAGTCTGATGACGGATCATAGCAATCCAGAGTCTTGCACCTCTGAGCCCCAAAGTATCCCCCCACCACGTACAGTCTGTTTCCTGACGCGACGGCATGGCAGCTAATTCTTTTGGCAGTGACATCTCCAAACTTTGACCACTGGTATGTTTCACTGTTGAACCTGTACGCTGAGCTTGCTGAGAACTCTGTGTCCCCACCGATAACCACCACATGATGTCCGACCACCGCTGCAGCCGTGTAACGCCACAGCTGTGGACAGGACGCTGGCACAGACCACCGATTTTCACAAGGGTCAAAACACTGTACCTTGGGGTATTTATCTCTGTTCACACTTGTGCCCCCAAAGGCAAACAGTTTGTTTTTGGCACCAACCACCGCCGCGTTGCTCACTCCTTCTCTAAGAGGAGCCACCAGTGTCCACTTGCTAGTCTGAGGGTCGTACTGCTCAACCTGTTTGAGTGACACAGAAGGCGAGGCAGGGAAAGACCCTGCCAAAGACGTGTGCCCTCCGACGACATACAGCATGTGGTCGAGCTCAGCGGATCCGTGTCCAAACCGGGCCACAAACATGGGTGCTGCTTTGGACCACTCGTCGTGTAACGTGTCATACACCCAAACATCCTTTGAGGCACCATTCTCTGAGCCTCTCCCCCCAGTGACATAAACCTGAAAACACATGAAAACCCTCATCAGAACACATATTCACATGCACTGTATGACCAATTATGAAAATTGTACTTACTTTGCAGCCGATGGCACAGGCACTGCACTCCTTCCTGGGGCTGGGGATGTCTGTTTTAGGGGTGATCTCTTTTGTCTTGTTGTCGATCATGTAGACTTTATCACACATGAAGGTCTGTCCTCCCAGCAGCAGTAGGGCTTGGCTCACCTTTCTCGGACGAGCACAAAACCCTGTGACAAGGCCATCGTTCTGGAGGATTCTCATTTTGCAGCTCACAGCGTCTTCCACAATCTCTCGCCCCACTTTGTGGCACATAACCAGTTCCTCGGAGGCCACATTTTTTAGCAGATAAGTCTCTGGCAACAGGGCCAGGCGAACACAGCGTAACAGTTCAGGAAGCTCACTGTGCCTCTGGTCCATATCTGCTTTGACCCAGTCTATTACAGCCTCATACACAAGGCTCTCGTCCTCAACCTCCAGTTCTTCACTCAGGATGAGTTCCTTCACTTTGTCTTTTGGCAGCCTGAGGAAGTCCTCTGTTTTGAAGAGTGTGGCAAAGTTGGCCAAACACATCCTCCATGACAGCTCATACAGTCTCTGACACTGATGTGCGTCTGACAGGAGCATCATACCCAGACAGTTTGTTTGATGGAGATTTTTTTCCAAGAACTCTGATGCTGCGTCTCTAATGTCATGGAACTGGAGCATATCCCCTGCTTCAAGAAGTGACTCTGCATTCTCCTCGTTTATGATGACCCGGGCTGAATAGGCGTAGTCGAGCAGGAGCTCCAGGACCTCGGGATGGAGTGAATCATGAAAGTTGACTTCAGCGTCACGACTCTCTCGAAGTCCTCCACTGAACATGGCCTCAAAGTATCGGCTACAGGAGGCCAGGACCGCCCGATGGCAGGGGAAGGCACGGTTACCAGCCTTCAGGACAACATCGGTGAACACATTTCGTTTGCGCAACAGGTTCAGTTGGGTCAGCAAACTGTCAGCGTGAGATGTTTTGTGAAACAGCTGGATATTCATGGAGCCCGAGCTGGAGCGGGACTTTCTGTTTTCGTGATTACTGACAGACATCTTTCCACAGACCTGAAAGATAAGGAAAACAGTATAAGTAAAACAAATGATGCAGGGAGGCAGACACAAGTCCTGTAAAGAAGTAGGCATTTCTTTGATGTGAACACTCCATCCGCATTATGACTTTCACCCTGTACATTTAATATCAGCCACTGTTTAGCGGAAATGGACTTTGGACTTCGCAAAGATGAAAGGGGAAGAGGATAAGATAAGAAAAAGGCCATAAAACAGCAAGCGAGTTAACTTTGGGTGTGCCACATACATCAGTGTCTATCAAAAAAAATAATCAGCGGACATTAATTCTTTACACAAGTCTGAGTAATAAATGATAAGCAAGCAACTCCCTCCCTAATAAACATTTCAAGGATATGAGTCACCTTGAGACACGCGGGATAAAATGCTGTCAGCCTATTCATGCTGCCAGCCTCACATGCAAGAGGTCAGGTAAAAGCCCTCAAGCCCGTGATTTCAATGATTAAGTACACATGGGCTTTAATATTAACATTTAGGCCATACAAAAGTATAGATACACGTTTATAAGATGTACAATTTACGTGACTGCAACGAGCAAATTACATAGACGGTAAAGACAGGGTACGGGCAGCACTTTGTTTTCATTGTCCTAAAAGACACAACATTGCAACGCTGTGGATAAAATTAAAACAAGCAATTCAGCAACAATCACATTTGTTTGCACATCCGCAGAGGCACAAACTTTGATATCCAAAACGATATCAAAATGATTCTATGATCTGCAGGTCTGTAAAGCGTATGATCAACTTTGGTCCCAAAGTTCTCTGCAAACATCCGGACAGCTTTACGGACTGCGGCTGGAGCCAACATCAAAGAGAGAGACATGCAACTTTATTTTGCGCTTTGTGGACGGGCAGGAGAGAAACAAAACAATGCATGGGGCTTTGTTAGAAAAGTGTGCAGAGTATGGCTTGATAATCTAGCCTTACCTTGGCCGTATGGAAGTGGCCAGAATTCCTTTATGTCGACTCCAACTGCGAGCGCTGAATCAAGTTTCTGCGGTTTAGAGAAACGCGCAGTCCATCTTCAGAGCAGTGCCACGTCCTAAATGCCCGCTTATCTGGAACGCCATTTGTTTGGGTTGATAGTTCAGAGTGTGGAGTTTTGACAAAGTTACTCTATGCTTGCTCGTCCTCATAAAGCCACGCAGAGAAAAGCACTAGAGAGAAAGAGCTCAGGCAGCAGTAGTGTTCGCACTGACTCCTCCCCCTCCAGCCTTTGTCCAATGGGCGCAAGCGCACCTCTTTCTTTCTTCTCTGTCCAACTCAAACCGGCAGCGTTATAACATGGTTACTACCAGTTGTATTGTAACCACTATAATAGTCAGGCCTATGTCTGTGTAGCAGGGTAGGGTTCCAAAGAGACCATTTATACAAAAAATAAAAATCATATCAATGATATTGCAATTCTGTGGCCCCATGCATGAACCTGATTCCACAAATACTTCAATACTTGAATACATTGCATTAATGAACACGGCGTTACTTTTAATTTCAATTCTGTGGCCCCATGCATAAACCTGATATACCACATGAATCTGACAAAATTGAGATTAAAAGTAACTGCGTTACTTTTAATCTCATTAATGCAATGTATTCAAGTATTTGTGGTATATCAGGTTCATGCATGGGGCCACAGAATTTAATATTTTCCTTTGTTGCACTTGTACTACAGAGACCAGTCGGATCTTCATATAGAGCTTGTTATAACAATATTTTCTTTAGCAGTTGCATGTCAGAGAAATAGCCTAAATACTGATGCAATAATATTTGCATCAGTATTTAGGCTGATGTATTATTTCTGTACATTTACAATTGTCTATATTTTTATGTAAAATGTATGGTTATAGAAGAAGATGAATTGAAATAGCAAACAGTATTCTGTAGATCAGTGGTTCTCAGCTGGTGAGTTGGGAGCCAGCCAAAAGTGAGTCTTGGGATAATTTTCCCAGTTGTACTTTTTTTTATTGTCCAACTTATCATCAATGCTTAATCAGTAAAACTTTGTTAGGATATACTGCTTATATTCTTATTTAATGTAATTTACATATGAAGAGTTGATTTGCAAAAACAGATCTCCGTTTTGAATTTGCTTCTAAATAGTTTTAGATTTTTATCACCGTGCTCTAAAAGGGACAGCAGGAAAAGTAAAGTGTAATCAGTTTTATCAATAACAAGTGACTCAATATTTCTGATTCACTAAAATGGATGTGATCGTTAAAAACAGTGCTATACAAAGAAAAAATGACAAGCTTACCTTGATTTTTGTCAATGGCACGTATCTGTTTTTGCAAATCAACTCTTGTATATACAATACAGAGCTAAATACATTAAGACAGTTGCAATATGTTCGAACATAGTAATAGTAAGTAATGTTGTGATCCCCAGTTTTCTTTGCTTACTTTATTATTATACAACTGGATTTGATCAACACTAAACAACACAACTCAGCTGCAAAGATCATTCTAAGCAAGTATCAACTCAGATGTCCACGGTTAAGTCTCTCCAAGCACCAGGAAATCATTCTGACTCTAAATTCCTCACATTTTCCAAAGGATTTCAATGCCAGGAGGATTAACAATTTATTAAGAAAGTAAAGTGGTCGTGATGTGTACCATCGTAGAGATTGTACAGAAACTGATTGGAATGCATAGAACATATCTTTTTTTCTCTTACCAATTACAATGTACAAATCAGATGTAATAAAAGATAAATGATTGATATTATATTTGTATTTGAATTTTAATCTACATTATATTTATTTTTTAAGTAAAATATAATTTCACATAAATTGACCACATCTTGTAACTTGGGGGTTGTTCCGTTCTGTGGTCAAAATGCTTCTATTCACAAGTGTGCTCAAGGAGGTTAAGACTTTAAGAAGATTACAGTAATAAAGTCATTTTAATCTGGGGTTAATTAATTCATGGTGGTGCACTTTAACCCCCCTCGCGCCCCTCCACTGTCAAACCTCCTGCATTACAGTATAATTAACACAGACTCAAGCAATTATGCCTGCATTTGCATAAGTGCAAGTATTGTGTGACTTCCCCTCAATCCTCCCACAGTGGGCACTAACCAGACCCCCAGCAATTATTCCTGTAAGCCCCTCGCACTGAAACTGTAGCTCACAGACTCACGGTGGAGTTGTTCAGTCAGAGCAGGTGGTCTCCACTGTGAGGTCATCAGGTCTGAAACATAAGGAGGGGGTCTATGAAGGGGTCAGTCCCATGACTGGGCCTCAATGCCCTTAACAATGTAAGGCTTCTTATGACACCCAATTCCTGGAGCCAAACTAGCTGTCATTCTAAACTGATGCCTGAAATATGAACAAGTAGTGACAGGGTTTAAGTTATAAATTACACATGGTAATCAATAACATTCTGCCCATATGAGGGGTGTGCTCAAAATATCGATACCTAGATCGATACCTAGATATGTATAGATATCATTTAAAAAGATGCACCCCCAGGTGTTAGACGGCAGCAAGACTGGGCAAAAAGATTTTGTATTGTGAACCTTGAGATCAGTTACATTGTGTCCGACCAATTATTCTGACCACTTTATGTTGCAAGCATTTAAATAAATGTACTTTATGTTCTTTATTCTTCAATAAATTTAAGATAATACACTGAGTTCAGTTTTTTGAGAAAGATGATAAGTTCTCAATTAACTAATGAGCATTAGGTCCATGTTTTTCCTCTTTTAGCAATATATAAAAAACTGATTCCTCTACTTACAGTACCTCCCCCTACCCCACTGCCCTCCCCTACTCTCATCTTTTGTGTAATGTGTTCGTTTCATGTATTTGTGGGAAATGAAAATAAAGGTTTTAAAAAACAAAATATAAAAGGTCCATGTTTTGTTATTAAATCGTATCGAACAGTGTCAAATTGTTTTGAGAAAGCTCTGTGACCTATTCTCAAAGGTACACAGCCCTGACCCATAATCTGTTCATTTATATGAATACTAACACGGAACATATAGCCTCATCTCACAGACGCATATTTTGTGCCTAATGCCTCTGTAAGGTGAGCCAATGCTGTGTCAGTGAGTTCTAAGATGATTAGTGTCAGAGAGTGGGTGATTTGATTTTGTGGAGTTTGTAACGCTATGGGCTAGTAAATAGACTGAGATTAATGTATAATAATAGCAGGAGTGATGAAGGATACAGAGCGTGAGAAGGACATGCGATCTTTGGGAAGTGTTTTGGAATTACTGTGATGCTCAAAAATAAGGTTACTGACCAGAGTGACGAGTGATCCTTGAATGTGCTGTGGATGAAATTTGGTTCAGATCTGGAGAGGTTGAATTGAAAACCAGTTCCTTCTCAGTTTTGATGTAGAGGTAGATATCTGTGCACCAGTGTACCATGGTGCACTGTGAAGCAGAGATTGACAATAATTTTTGAGAAGAGCCATAATAGTGTCAATATAATAATAATAATAATAATGCTTTCTCAAAATAGACTTTATTCATAAAGCAGCTGTATACTTTCAATTCAATGTCCATTGTACTGAACAAATAAGGTCTACTCACATTTCTTTTCTTCAGGTGATAATATTTATTTATTATAGTATACTAGCTGAGATACTGTATGTTGATCATAATGCTCTGCCTAACATGTTTGCAGATCGTGTTGTACGTGTTCATGAGAAAATGCATGATTCAATATGACAATACAAATGACTACAAAAGACAGGCTAAAGCACGAGCTTATGTGGAAATGTTGCACCCCAGTAGGCCTACAATAAGAGAGGCCTGTGTCAGACATATAAAGTTAATTAATTCAGTCTACTATGCTGTCTTCAATACAAGTATACAAATAGTATACAAAGAAAATCATGATATACATAAAGGAGCAGTTATACAATAGCCTACCTGTATATTGTTTTAAAAGTTCAATTCAAAACATGTAAATAAGAGAGTATCACTGTAAAAGTGCATAAAGTGAGGTTTCTGCTTACTGTATTTGCATTTGTGAAGATACAATTTGGATAGGAGTATAAGCAAGATAATGATATACAGTATAATGATCTTTGCTTTCTGAAAAAGAAAAGAACAATACTTTCCCATTTTAGAACAAAGTCCTTCATAAATAAATTTCCAGTTATGAAGCTGCAGAAGTCCTTCCAAAAGTATAAATAATATTCTTTTATGTAAACGTTACATACACAAATGCTGTTTTTTTAATGAGCTAAAATTATTTTGTCAATCCTTATCTCTAATTTAATGTTGCGATTTACTTTGTTCTGTTGTGTTTACTATATGTAATATATAAGAGCCCCTTGTGTTTTTTTATTTGATGTATTATATACACACTTGCTTGTGTAAGATTGTGTACAGTACCTAATTAGTGTGTATTTGCTTAAATCCTTCCAAATGTTTCTTGAGTAAGAGCATGTCCAAAAGAGGTGGTGAATTGTCTCTGGATTATCTCCACAAAAAGAACAGTTCACATTAATGAAACTTCCTCATTTGTGGTTACAGCCCTTGTAGCAGACCCATATGACTGTGACGCCATCATCTGGTCATTTTGATGCGTGTTGGTTAAGCCGATTTTTGTTCAATAACTTTTTTTAAATTCAAAACCACAATTTATAAAAAACAAATGAAAAAACAAAAACGTCTAACATTAAAAGCTAAGATAAAACTGTTTTCCCTCTTTTTCTCTCTAGCGTCCTGAGCACATTCAACAGGAAGTGACGCCAGGAGACTTCCGACGCAGTCAAGGACATTGCTCTTGCAGAGCCTCACGTGTATTTACCAAGTATTTACAGTAGTTTTTGTTACAATACTTAAACATCTCCAAAATGGACAGCTTCGGATCGGACTTCGGAGCAGCAGGAGGATCTGGTGGCAAAATAGACTCAGGCGCTATTATGGAACAGGTCAAGGTCCAGATAGCTGTGGCTAATGCTCAGGAGCTCCTGCAGGTACTGACTTCACACCATGAGCCTACTGGTGGATAGGACATTATTAAAGGCTATCATTGCTGTTATGTAATCTATTTACTGTAGTCAAAGTTTCCAGTGAAGATTATAATTTTATACATTGATATTACTGGTTTTATTGATTTAATATAACCTAGTCTGTGCTGTTCTATTGCAGAGAATGACAGATAAATGCTTTAAGAAGTGCATTGGTAAACCAGGTAGCTCTTTGGACAACTCTGAACAGGTAAGACAAACAACTAATTGGTTAATCGTCAACTAACTGATTATTTAAATAGTTTAAATCGATTAATCGTTTCTGGGATATACAGACTCAGACAGTAAGAATTACATCTAAGTGTTGTGTTGTTTATGAAAAAACTACTGGTATGTTGTCTCTAAAGGCATTGGTTATAGGAGGTTTTTGTGAAAATATTTTAGCTCTGATTATTCCAAATGTGAGATAAATCTGGGACCATAAGCAGAGCAGAGTGAGGACTCTCTTGCTCTCTCACTTTCACAATCACAGAATTAATTAGAGGTTCTTAGCTTTCAAATGTGGAATGACATGTGAAACTTGTACAAAGAGCATCCTACAGACGTCCTCAAACGCCGTCACTTTAGCTTCACGTGGCAACATTAAAAAAAAATTACACCTTCCTTGTACCTTTTTCCACCAACCAATTAATCGTAAAAAAAAATAACCATTAGTTACAGCGCTAGTCTGAATTTTAAGGGATAAATGATTCCCATTGTTATTTCCCTTTTATAATAAATGATTGGTGTCAATAATTACTAAATGTGTTCTTGCTTTTTTTGCAGAAATGTATAGCAATGTGTATGGACCGATATATGGATGCCTGGAACACCGTATCTCGAACATACAACTCTAGATTACAAAAGGAAAGAGCACGGATGTGACGACCTGTGCCCTCCTCTCATCTACTTTTTGATACAAATATTAACAGGATGCTGATAATCATCCAGAAGCTGCTGCTGCAGGACGTCACAGGCTGCCATACCCACAGCCCCTGGATATATGCATTGTCTGGGTTTTCTCCATGTTGTACTGAAAAACACTTTGTCCTCAAGCTCTTTTTTTTTTAACAATTGTAAAATATTTTCAGAGTGCGTAACATTAAAATCCACTGTGAGCAAACACAAGCTGTCATATTGTAATAAGCTTTATTTAATTCCCTGTTGACTTCAGTTGTTTCAAGGAAAATAAAAAATATGCAACTGTTTGGACAAAATCTAACTTTGTAACATGACAAACTTAGACCCACACAACAGTCCTTCATGAGTGCATGGCAGAGGAACAATGCAATGTTGTCTGATCTGTTTACTCATTGTTACTCTTATCTCAGGCTTTCCCAAACTTGAGTGTTGCGGTCCCCATATACATCCAAAGAACTCTTGGGGGCCCCCCGATGACAAGAATTCACACTATTTAAAAGAAAATGTAATTGTTTTCCAATGGTTTTTGCTAAATTTTAAATATACAATACAAGCAAACAGTGACAATGCAGACAATTACATCCTATATAAGCAAATTCATATAAAGTTCACTATAAACTCATTTTATTTTGATGTGATTGATTTGTGGACAACCTTTGGAGGCCCCCCTTTGGGAACCAGTGCTCTATTGCCTTCCACAGTGGTGGGATTTTTTTTCAGCGGAGTCTGCCCTGAATTGTTCAGCGTAATTGATAATGTGTGAATGGGTTTATACTTGGCGTGTAGTTGCAGCCAGGGCCATCAACATCAAGCAAATTTCATGTTAACCTCTTAAACCCCAACAGGCCCAATTTGGGTCCTGGGGAAGAAAAGAGACAGAGAGAGGGGAAGGAGAGATCGAGAAGAAGGAAAGAGGGAGAGAGGAAGGGGAGAGAGGGGAAGGAGAGA
>OMNZ01078324.1:32573-47331 GCA_900303255.1 Lesueurigobius sanzi
TCTATTGCCTTCCACAGTGGTGGGATTTTTTTTTCAGCGGAGTCTGCCCTGAATTGTTCAGTGTAATTGATAATGTGTGAATGGGTTTATACTTGGCGTGTAGTTGCAGCCAGGGCCATCAACATCAAGCAAATTTCATGTTAAATATACAGTGCTTAACAAACCACCTGTCATGAAAACAAGAAAACACAAATAACTTGTTTCAAATTAACAATTACTTTGTTGTTCATTAAGAAAATAACCAATTGGAATGACAAAATAGTCTGTTGACAAATAATATGCTAAAATGTAAATATTTAGTATGGCCACCTTCGGCCCTGACAACAGCTTGCATTCTTGCTGCCATTGTTTTTAAGTAGTCTCTTGTTATTGAGTTCCAAATAGTTTGTAGCTGTTCCCAGAGACTTGCTTTAGATGAGACTTTGGGGGGGGGGCTCAGCAAGTCTGTTGACTGAACATTTTTTACTCTTTGGTAACTGATAAAACAAGTGGAATCCAACCTTTAATAATACACAAAGTCAGTGACAGCATGGTAAATAAATAAATGAAATAAATATACATGTACAAAAATGTTGTGCACATTAGTTCCTCAGTACACCTTAAGAAGGTGAGATTGCACTGTACATTTCAGAGAGCACCCATGACTTTAGGTCACATTGTAAAGATTTTAAATTGGGTTTAAATAGAGTCTTCAGAGATGCATATTTTATAGGTTCCTTGTTCATCACAAATTCATGTATGTAGATATCCACTTCCTAACTGAAGTCACCCGTGTGTAAACACCAGGATAACCCACTCTCCCACATCCATGGCCCCAACTGGTCACTCCAGCAATAAACCATTGGCCCGAGGGTACACGGCATGCAAGTGGTCCTCCCGAGTCTCCCTAAAAAGAGAAATACATTCAGGTGCAATGTCATTAAGCATGAGCATGGTGGCCACATAGAGTAAAAGAGAATGAATAGCTGCAGAGATGCCAGGTGCTTTGACCGAGACAGGAATGCATGTGGGTTTCCTTACATAAGAAGATTACAGAGAGAGCAGGTGAGAAGGGGAGCTCTGTATTTTTAGGAAGGAAAGTCCACTCTGTCTTATCAGATAAGAAACCAAGTGCAGCAATGTCCCCTAAACAGGAGCACTTAAGGAACTTGTTGGCATAATAAAAGTTATTTTGATATTAAAGAGACAAAGAGTTATCTATGTAAATGGGGGGACAATGGTCCTGTTGCAGTGATGTGATTGCAGATCCTACCCATAAGTTCAAAGATTTGTGGTTGTGACCCAGTTCATTGCACTACTTCTCACCAAACAAGTGTCTCTGCCCCCTTCCATGTATCCAGCACACATCATGTTTGGAGTGAGCACATTCCCATAGGAAAGCTGGCAGTCAACCTGGTCAATGATGTTCACAGAAGCCTTCTGCAGTAGGTTTGTAAGGGAACCTGTGTAAGAGACAAGTAACAACACAATCACAACTTCGTCCCTTCACATTTTTGTCGAAATTGAGTTATACACATATTCTTATTCCTGGGCCCCTTCTGTACTCTTTATCAGATTTCTGTAGAGTTTGGTACATTTTTGAGGTTTTTATGATCAGAAATACATTACACATTTCCCTTTTTTATATGAGTGCTCAAAACTTTAAACCTAAATATCTCAGCACTACCTAGAAGGCAGATAGAACCTTATAATTCTAAGGGGAAGACTTGCATATTTTAGAGATTAATACATTTATTTCTATTGTACATTATATATACTACATTTATAGCAGTGCTCATTTTGAAATGCAGTCTCAGTTTTGGGGGGGTGTAAAGGATCCTGTAACTATTTTGGAGGATTCTGCAAAACTTTTAGATAGTAATACAATACAGATTTCTCTACAGGGACAATAAAGCCTTAACCTCAACTTAATAGTGTGTAATGGGAGCAACTGATTTGGTCTTTTCCTCCAATCCATCACACCAGTCCAAAAGTGTTCCTCTAACTACTGATTTACAAACTAAGCACCGATTTACAGTACACTAAGACACAATGTACTTACCCCCCTCCCTCATGGAGCCCCAGCCAGTGATGAAGCACTCTGTGCTCTTTATGAATCGGTGCACAGGAGAGGGCAGACATACTGACTGTATGGTGTAGGATATGGGAGCAGGCACAGCCAGCTCCAAAAGAGCTATGTCATAATTCATATTGGTACTGTTGAAGCCTGGATGAATAATGACCCTCTGGATGGGAATGACCTGGGCTCCTACACCAGAGCGCAGCACAGAACCCAGGCTCACTGCCCAGTTATTGGGGCTAGAGTCGCTGTTAAAGGGTACAAAATTATGAGTGTGAATGTAAATTAACTATTTAATGTGACTGTGATATTTAGCACCTTTTGAAACAGTGCGCCGCAGTCAACAGCCATTTGCTTTGAATAAGTGTGGCTCCGCAACGATGAAGCTTCTGGTACTGTAGGCTGCCAATCCAGGGCCACTCTCCTCTTCGGGCTGTTACACCACCCACAATCCTGTGGGAGCCTAATGCTGGACGCACGCCACAATCTAGAACATGCAACACAGCTTGTTTAAAAAGGTACAAAAAGCATGATTTTTCCTAATGAAGATTGAAACAATGAGATCCACGAGTGCCATCCATGAGTGACTCCAGTACTCTAGGATTAGTCAAAACACTCAAATAAACATCTTACCACAGTTGTCTTCATCTGCCTGGTTAGGACAGTCAACAACGCCATCACATTCAGGGTTAACCTTGCTAATGCACATAGTGGCACTGCACTGGAAGTTTCCACTGCAGTTTGAAACTAGAAAACAAAGACAGTATTTTTTTTGTTACAATTTATAGATTATTGCTGACATTATGAGTAAAAGGATTACCAAAAACTGATGTATCAGATTGTATGTCCAAGGTCAAAGGATCAGCTGCATTGTTCAAAGTCTCTTCTGAAATTGTGGCTGGCAAACTGACATCATGCTGTGTATTATCATAGGTCCCCTCTGATTCTGTGTAGCTCAAAATCCAATGTCGGAGCTTGGTAACCCGTGAGTACACTCCTGGTCGGTTGACTTGCGCACAGCCTATGCCCCAGCTGACGACTCCAGCCAGGAAAAACCTTCCTGGGGCACCTTCACAAACTAAAGGCCCTCCAGAATCTCCCTGAAGGAACACAGCACACGATAATCTACAGTATGTGTTTACCATAGTCAACAATGACATTAAAACAAACCTGACAGGAGTCCACTTTGCCCTGCAGGAACCCAGCACACATCATGTTGTGAGAGATGGATCCTCTGTACACAGAAGACTTATTGCACTTTGCTGAGTCAATGATCTTGACCACTGCCTTCTGCAGATTGGTGGGCACCGAAGCTGGGTTAGAGAAAGTATGACAAGATAGTATGTGATAAATCACATCCTTAAAATTAAGTAATTTCCCACGCTCCCCATTTTCACTTACGGTTATACTGGTTTAGTGCACCCCATCCAGACACCATGCAGCTCTGTCCATGAGTGAACATGTGTGACACAGAGGGCAGACAGACAGGCTGGATGTAGGGACTGAAGGTAAGAGGAGTTTCCAGTTCCAGCACGGTCACATCAAAATCCGTGGTCATGGGATTGTAATGTGGCGACACTATTAGCGACTTAATATTGACTAGTTTAGACTCGGACTCCTCACCATTCACCAGTCGAGCACCCATTAGTGCTGTCCACTCTTTAGGATCTTTGTCCCTTTAAGAATGTTTTCATATCAGCAGCTTATTAAGATATTGTATAAAATTGTTTACTATTTTCTAATAAAGCAATGAATACCAACTTCTCAAAGCAATGTGCAGCACTGACTATCCAGCGTTCATTGACGATTGAAGCCCCACAGGTATGTCGCCCATGAAGCCTCAGACTGACCTGCCATGGCAGCTCGCCATGCCGGGCATCTTCTCCACCCACTATGCGGCTCCCCATGGCCGGACGCGTCCCACACGCTACAACGAAACTCACATAATGTGGGCAAGGAAGCTCCATCTGGCTGTGTTACAAAACAACAATAATTTTGGTAAATACTCACAACAATGTGCCTCATCAGATTCATCTGCGCAGTCCTTTACAAAATCACACTCTGGATTCTGTTTAGTCACACACTCGCCACTGTCACATGTGAAAGTGTTGTCAGGACATCTGGCTATAAATAAAATAACACAGAGTTTCAACACAATGCATCCATATGAAATAAAAAGTAAACTCACCACTCATCTCATCACCGATGGCGTAAAACGACTTTCCACTGGCTCCTGATAAAAGTGAACACATTATTTTCTGTTGACATGTGGTTGTCTTTAAGCATTTGTTTATTACCACACAAGTAGCTTCCACACCTAGTAAGATGATAGCTTTGATCTGTCCAAACTGTGGCACCTCAAGTGGCTGACCGTGCATTACTGAGTTGAGTCCCACTCTAAGCAAGTCTTGAACAAAGCTGTCCGAATATTGCTGCATCTTTGAAACTTTGAATATTAGCCGAATCGTCACCATAACTCCTCCGTTAATATTTCTGTGGAGAAAACATACAGTTTATTATTAGTTGGGTTAGTTTTATTATTTGGTTTGTTAATGATTTTTCAAAATGTTTTTGATTCTACAAACCCATAGGCCAAAATAACACAATCTGTGTAATGATGGGAAATAGTTGATGCAATGAAGATATTTTTAATCTAAAACAGAAAAAAAGAAAATATGTGCATTGAAGTGAAAACACAGTTATATTACTGTATAACTGTGTACTCTTGTATTGTGCTTTACAAACTTGAGTTGACAGACACTAGTTATTATTCATTTGCTCACTCCATATCCAGTGGTGTTAAGCTACAGCTGCCCTAGGGCCAATCTGCGACCTCAACCCCCCAACCACCACCAATCACTCACTCTCATGTGCATTCAAACAGGCAAGGTAAGGTGAGTGAAATGTCTGAGCCACTGTCACCCCATTCACAGGTCACAATAAACCAACCTTTGATGTTAGAACTGATGATAACACTATGGAGAACCCAGAGTTTTCATCTTGCAGAGCTGAATCATACTTGAGACCCTTTAATTCAACTGTTTCCATGAAGTCATGCTGCTCCTGCATAAGGTATGCTGGTATGATACAAAGAACGTAGGCCCATTAGAACAAATGTAAAATGTACACACTCTGTTAAAAAGAATCTTAACTCACTGGTTAGCAGCCCCACAAAGATCCCCAAAAAGAGGACAAATATAAGGCTGACCACGATGGCGCTTCTGTAGCAGCTTTGCCTGGACGAACCTGGAGAGGACCATGTCCCACCATCATCCTTCTTTACCTCCATCATGGAGCCACACCCACAACTGCACTGTCACATTACCAGCCTACAGCATTCTGTCAGGAAAAAAAATGATAATACAGGAACTCATTCTTGTAGCAGTCGTGTGTGTCTGGGCCAGATGAGATAGTGACAAAATAGTAGGCCAGTTAAAAAAGAAAAAGATAAAGAGTCAACTAATGAAACTTAGTTGAGGATGTTTGGCTTGCTGGAATCAAACATGGTTAATGTTATTACATCAGTATTTGACCTTAAGGAGATGGTCAGAGAGAAGGTAAGACAGACTAGTGAAGCCATGTTACTTGGCCAGGAGAACATAGGCAAATGAAAACACATTTATTCTAAGTGTGCGCGCCTGTCTATTATAGGCGTTCAGTACACGTATAACAAGACAACGTACAAGTCTAGACAATACGGCCATTTAAAACCTCTCACCTCTTCTGTCTGCCTCTGCACTCTGACATTCACGGGTTTGCAAAAAAAAAAAAAAATTGGCGACACTTACAGGTTGAAGATGTGCGTCTAACGCTGAAAGTCCGCTATTTGTTCCACCTGCCAAGGGGCGTGCCGTGTTTCTCCGTGGCAGATTCACCTTTTTAGTTTGCTTTAGCAAAGCGCCCCTGTTCTACTGAAAGCCTCCTCAACGACCACCCTCCGCCCATCAGCTTTGATCCTAGGGGCGTAAAAGGCGCTTTCAGGTTACACACCCCAATGTACACAGGCATCAACTGTGAGCTCATAATCTTGCCGTAAATGCGCGTGCAGATTGTAATCTTCAACTAAACAAAAAGTAATCTCAATTTTGGGTGAAGCTCGCTGTCCCATTTGAGCTTCACTGACACAGTGACTGAACAGCAGAGGAGGGGCTATAGACAAGACAGCCTATTTGCCTGAGGCTCCAACTTTAGGGATTTCAGCCCCTAATTAGCCATTTGGTCTCTTTTTGAATCCTACACTCGTCTCAACCTTTGAATTAAAACTGCTGACATTGGTTTGTAATAACTACAACCATAATAAACAGCATAGAGATGACCTCATGAACCCTATGATAATCATATTGGCTTATAAAACAAAATGAACAGCAGCATCATGACCATCCCAAAGTGATCTTCTGCTTCAGATTACATGTGCATAAAATGTAATGCAATGTTCACACAAATGATGAATTAGTGTCGGTCCACCCATCTTAAAGCACCTGCACATGAAAACAACTGGGTCTTTGTGAGGGTGTGGACAAGCTTGAGTGGCTTATCTGCACACATATACCACAACCCTTTTATCCCTGTAAAATCACAATCAAATCCTCTGTTCAAACACTCCAGTCCCATTTCACAACACTGATAGAAATAATACAAAGTGACACAGTGAGGTGACTCCTCAAAGACAATATATTCTTTTTAGTTTAATTTTCTTATCAAAAACAAAGTAAAAAGGCAACCGTCAGCTAAAATGAAATCTGTAACGCACTTAATTTGGATGTTTGATCAAATTATAGACTGTATTCCACAGAGAAACAAAACTTCAGAGTGTCCTTTTCATGATCAATATTTTACAACAAAAAAAGCAGTATTATGTATGTAATCTCACAAAAACAAATCAGATGTAAATGAACATGTAAAAGAAAAAGCAAGGGCTTGTTAACCATCCTGCTGCTGTATGAAAGGGTTAGGTATTGCCTCCATGCCGTCCTGCGGGCAAATGAGCACCACAGAGGTCCCTCTGCACACCACCAGCCCCAGCTGCCGTGTGTCCTCTGTTAGTTTCAGCTGGTCATCTGGATCTGCAGGTGCACAGACATTTACAATCTTATTACACAAGCTGCTCTCACAACTGTAATACAACATTTGTATTTCTATCAGCTTGTCCTTTGGAGATGCACATTTTATCTGTATTTATTACCCTTAAACTGATGTGGAATATACACTTATTTCAGTGGTCCCCAACCTTTTTTGTCTTGCGTACCCCTTGGGCCTTTTATGTATACTCCAAGTACCCCCTTCCTCGATGGTTTGGATGATTAGTTAGAAAGTGAATGACAGATTCCCATTTATCAGTAAAAAGGCTACTACATATTCTGAAACTCAGTCAGAACTTTACAGTTAAATGTTTAAAATAACTTTTATTCGAACATAATAATCAAAAATACAATTTTTCAATTTGATCTTATTTTGTATCCCCCAAGGGTCCAGGTACCCACAGTTGGGAAACACCGACTTATTTGACCTCATAGAATCCGTCTTAACCGGACCATCCTTTAGTTTTGTTTATTTAGTTTTGTGCATAATATACATTAACTTCACACAGAAAGGATGCATTATGCCACAAGTGCCAAGTTCCACTTGTAGCCCCTGGCTGATTTGCTCATTTTTATGGGGAATTCCCAAGGAATATTTAAAACAAAACTAATTCTACTAATTTCCATTAGGGTACACAGCATACATCACACATAACAGAGCTTTTTCCACTGTTGTCAGCTTGTACACAGGCAATTTATGTTTCTTTATTTAAGAGATATTACGGCATCAGTATGAGCTTTATTCGTCCACTTACCCCGCATGTACTCGATAGTACCGTCCAGCACCAGGTTTAACAAAGGATCAAAGCCCTTCAGGACACCACTGGCTGAAAAACACCCACTTCATTACAGCATTTACGGACATTTACAATCATCAATACAGTAATGATCGTACCTTCTCTACCTCCTTGAAACTTTACACGAATGGGCTTGTCAATGTATTTTGACAAATCAAAAATACTTTCTTTCTTCTTTTTCTCTTTATCCTGAAACATATGAGCACACATGAGAAGTGCCGACAGCATAACACACTGCTAGCATACATTTACACACAATTACACTTGATAATGTTCCACAAATCATCCATTTCATTTAAAGAATGGTCATATATCAGATGGATAAGACAGAGTGATAGAGTAAGGGCGAACACACGTCTGAATTTTGATTTTATTAAAAGTAAAATCATACGAACTCACCGCCATGTTAGCTGTCTGACACGGAAGTGAATGCTTGACCCACGCGTGTTCTCCCACTCATAAGCTCTAGCGCCCCCCACCGGCGAAAACATGCAATTAGCGCATTTGTGCAGGGGAGCCCGAGTCCCTGATTTGTTCTGAGGTCATTGTAATACTAAAAGCAACAACACATTTTTAAGATGTTCTTTACTGAATTCCTATTTTCCCAACTCTGTTAAGATAAATTATATTCTTAAAGACTTTAAAAAAAAGAAGAAATAATAAAGATCAGACGGAAATATCTTTTCTTTCTTCTTTCTTTTTAAACATAAAAATGGACACTGGAAAATGTGTTTCTGTGATACTGAGAATGGGGATCTAGAACATCTTTTCTTTTCTTCTAATGTTATACAGAGTTTTGGCAGAATTTTCAAAGTTTGTTTCGGACAAACGGGATTCATTTAGGTACTTAAATAAATAATATTTGGGATAAATGTTAATGACAAGAAACTGATTGAAGATTATGATGTAAACAATTTGCTGATCTTAAGTAAAACATTTATTCTATGTCGCTTTTTCAAAACTAAACCCACTGTAACCCACTGGAGAAATGCACTCAAAAACAACAAAACAATGCATATACTCTTGATGCCTTTTTCACTAAATTTGATTTACTTGAATGGTTTTTGCAATGCTTTTCATACTGCCCCCTGTTCCAATTATTATTTTAAGTTTATTTATTGTTTTATTATTTTTATATTGTTATTCATCATTTAATTTATTTATTTGTTATTATCATTTTGCTTGTCATAGAATATTGACATTACAAGTGTAAATGTGCAGATGTACCTTATTTTTCTATGTTTGAAAACTGCAATAAAAAATAAATTAAAAAAAAGAAGCACTTGTAAAAAGAAAATGTCTCTCTCTCTCTTTCTCTCACGTGTCCTATATGTTTATAATCACCGTCATTCCAAAACTGACCCCATTTCCCTGTTGCACCAAGCCAGCAGGACCGGAGCAGGTCAGTGAAAGACTGAGAGAGGTGCTATTTATATCACTATCTGGTGTGTTGCTTTGCAGTCCACAAGCAAGAGGCACTATGCAAAGGACGTGTGTTACAACAAAAAGTCAATCTGATTCATCTGAGCAGATCCACAAGCCAAAGGAAGAAGACATAGTTGCTCCAGACACTGGGACTTTCTCCACACCAGATGTTGTACTGCAAGTCCAGCAACAGAGTTTTCATGTCAACCGCCGACAACTGGCTTTGCAGAGTCCCTACTTCAAGGCTCTGTTCTTTGGCTGTGGACTTGAGAGCAGCAAGAACAAAGTAGTGATTAAAGGTGTAAACCCAGACCATTTTAAGACTTTGATGGAATACAGTGGGGCGACCAGTCTTCCCTGCCTGAACAGAGACAATGTTCTTGGAATCCTTGAAACAGCAGACTTCCTCCAACTTGAGCATGCTAGACTCCTGTGCTGTAAGTTTTTGGAGCGAGAGCTGCATCTCAGTAACTGTCTGGGCATGATGGCCTATGCCTGGCAGCTGGGCTGCTCACAGCTGTACAGGGCGGCTCGACAGGTAGCCTTAACTCACTTCTCTGCTATAATCTCTGAAGATGACTTCCTGTCTTTGTCCAAGGACTCTGTAGCAGATCTACTGGCCAGTGATGAGCTGACTATAGTAAAGGAAGACCTTGTTCTAGAAGCCACTTTACGATGGGTGTCATTTGACACGAATAGGGAAGAACACTTCTTGGAGCTGATAGAGCTAGTAAGGCCTGAGTGTCTCTCAGTAAAGTTTATGACAGACCTTTTGAGCCAAATGAAGAGCTCAGACCCCAGAGCCAAGCTGATTTGTACTCTAAATGAACACAGCCCAGCCACCTGGTCAATGGGCAGGTCACTGCTGAGGACCAGAGGAAGAGAGACTCTATTTGTGTTGGGTGGTCCACATGACCATGACACACAGGCCCTGTTCCAGTTTCATCCTTTGAGTGGGCGATGGCAGAGCTGTGCTCCTCTGGAGAGGAAGAACCTGACTCAATACTCTGTGGCAGCAGTGGGTAAGATGCCAAAGGTGTAATAATTGTCTATGGAACATGTTCTTGCCACTTGTTTCCATTGTATGTGTCCCTTTGCACAGGAGACAGTGTGATTGTCACAGGTGGCCACTTCAGAGACGTGCTGTGGTTCACTGTGGACAGGGTACTCATTTATAACTGTGGAAATCAGCGGTGGACAGAGGGCCCAGCACTTCAGAAGTCCAGACACAGTCACTGCTCCATAGGCCTGGGCACTGTACTGTATGTCATTGGAGGTTCCATGGATGAGAGCCTGGTGAATGATGTGGAGCGGCTAGTCCTTGGCTCAGAGGGCTGGGTATCTGTTAGTCCTATGATCTGTGCAGTGGAGAGGGCTGCAGCTGCTGCCCTGGGCTCCTGCCTCTATGTAGCCTGTGGCCTGGATGAAAATGGAGAGGCTTATGGAGGAGTCCAGAGATATGTGGTGGAACGAGACCAGTGGGATGTAGTGTCTTATTCTCCATTTCCACGGTGAGTGACCTGCGCTCTAACACATGACAAAATGAAACAAAAACTTTAATATGATGTTAAATGAGCTAACCGTTTCAGATATGACCTAGTTGCCACAGAGCTCAATGGTGCTCTGTATTTGTTTGGAGGCCACGCTCTGCGTTTTGATGTGGACACCGACGAATGGACTCTACTGGAGGAGGACTGTCTGGAAAGGAAATTTTTCAGTGGCTGTGCCACTGTCCTGGGACAGATTTATCTGGTCAGCGAGAAGAAAGGCAACAGAGCATTTCCTAACATGGTGCTGCTGGACCCTTACATAGACACTTGCATTGAGATTGATAACACCATTCCCTGCTCTGTGCCAATCAGAGGTTGTGTCACAATGAAAATGACTTGATAATATGACAACATCCAAATGTAAATACATTTATTCACAGTTTTGTTTTATTTACATTTACTGTTTTTTCCATTGGAATTATGAAAACAGACAAAGCACTACTGATTAAATTAATTAAAATACAGAAAACTGTGGTATTATATGGAGCAACATGTGCCACAACAAAGGAAAAATATAAAATGTTATATACAATTAGGCTCCCTCTGATCCTGCATTTCAGCAATTCTTATTCTTATAAAATAGCTGTCAAGGCACACAACTCATCCGCTACATGAATGAGGTTCATAATAATAGAGACAAGTGTCTTGTTTGCTGTCAGGTCATCTAAGAGCACTAGAGGGCGCTATATATTTGCTAAAGCTAAGCAATGCTGAATTTGTAAATGTACTCACGCAAACACTTTATTATATTATATAAATTATATTTAATATAAAAACATGTGTTAATGGTGCTGTAGTCTTCATTGTCTGGCTTTGGGGAGCATGTTCCTCTGGTTGGTCAGGTTGTTCAGGACACAGTTATTGGCCAGTGATGACAATTTGGAGTTGATCGAATCTTTCCTTTGCTCCTTGTTTTCTCCATCTCCTTCATCCTCAAGTTCTTCTTCATCGTCCCCTTCACTTTCCTCATCGCTACGTTCATCTTTCCCCACCTGTAGATGAAGAACATTAGAAATAGAATAGAATAACTACATAGTTGCAGAGGAGACAAACTTACAGACATACTCTTACCTTGCCCGTAAATGCAAACTTGCAGACCATCCGGAGGATAAGGTAGGCCCAAAAGATATGCAGGGCTTGCAGAACTAACAGCAAAGCATTGAAGAAATAGTACCCAAAGAATGGCTTATAGAAATCCAGTGACAGGAAAAGGGTTGCGTGGACCACCCTGCAATGAATTATAGCGAAAAAAGTATTATTAGAAGAAAAAAAACAATTCAAATAAATAAAAAACATTATTTTCTGACCTAAAGGGGAAAACAACCAGCCTTGTGAAAAGGAATACCACAGCAAAGACGACAAACAATTTGTCACAAATGTATGTCAAACCAGCGTAGTGGAGCATTTTAGCTATCTGAATAAGAACAGAGAAAGTTATGGTTAAGACAAATTTAGATAACACACGTAATTGCTGGGTGCATAAAAAGTATTCAGAGAGTAACATTGTAAAAGAGTTCAGAGAAATATGTGCTACTTTGGTTATTTACATCTCAGTATGAAAGAACCAGTGACTATGAAGCGTGCCAGTGCCAAACTGACTGCAATGATCTTTATCATTTGGTGAATTCATAGCTGCCACACCTCTGGTCACATGCTCAGACAGGATTCCTGATCATATCTTTAAAACGGGGACTTTATGTTACACAAACTAGAACAATGAGGCTATAGTATGACTCATGTGGTGGCAGGACGGACTCCTTTATGGTTTTAGAAAACAGTAATGGTTTTCATGGAGAGAATCTCCGTGTTGCATTAAAATATTTACATTTTTTGTTGTGGATGAGTGGGGAAGGATGCTGGCTTTTAACTATTAAAATGATTTATGTTGCTTGTGAGGATGATATGATTCATCCTCACAAGGCTAAACCATTACACACTGTCTTGTTGCAGAACTAGTCTCGTTGAGGGTGGAGCCTCACCTCAAGAATGAAGTCAGAAGAGTCATGCACTAACATCACCAAGGTGCCAACCCTCACGTAGTTGGCACAGTATGAGAAGCCAATCAGGAAGATAGTTGCAATGTGATGGATAACTTGCTCTTTGAAGTCCTAACAACATCAACACAAAGCACATATAAAACATCAGAAATAGTTTGGGGTTTCCTCATTTACAGTAAATGCTGGAAGTAACTATTCATATCCTTCTGTTTATTTTTTTTTATTTTTTATGTTTTTATTAAATTCTAGACACTGTTCTTATATACTAAAAATGTTTTAAATGTATTATTGTAGTGTAAGAAGTGCAAATGATATTAATATGAGGCTCACTCTAAATTTCAATAGTATTTCTGATTAGGAACACAGTATGCAGTAGTTAATCCAGAGGTTAGTTTGTGCATTATGCTGTGTTATCCAAAATACATCATCCATAATGCAAAGATGTAATCTATGACTAAATAAACTCACTTTTCTCTTGACATCCACCGAGACGCACAGCAGCAGTGATACATAAAAGCCCAGCTCAAAGACGTAATACCAGTACTGAGCCTCTGACACTGGCTGCAAAAGGGAAAGAGTATGTGAACACTGATAAATATGGACAAACATTAGTTTTGGAGCTGAACAATGCAAAGTTATACACACTAAATAAGGTACAATTGTACACAATTACAGGAAGGTGGAAGTGAATACAAACCAATCCCAACATAGTCTTATTTTTTACACAGATTACACATTTTTTAAAGGCCATGACCGACAAAGGAATTGCTGCTTTTCCTGATGGAATGTCGACTTGCAGGCACCCGTCTGTCATCTGCACAGATTGACTTTATATACTGAAACAAAAGCCTAAGAAACAGCCACAGTGAAGAGGAAGTGTAAGAGGCTCTGTTCGGGGCAGGAGGGGGAGGGGGAGGGGGGGGGGGGGCATAAAGGCACAGTCTAGACACATCTATTGAAAGGAACTAAGGAACTGATATGTTTCAAAACGGCTGTATTGTATTTCTGGGCTATACATAATGTTTGACAGCTCACAAACTGTTGCAATTCGGTGCACAATAGATTTCATTATGTATTCTTCAAACATTTCTTTGTAAATATAGGAAGTGTTACCAGTTTGTTACCAGTCAATGTAAATAATGATGAAATCTAAAATAGTCTCCGCTCACCTGTTTAGGATAACCTCTCCAACATTCTCTTTGGTCCCAAAACCATGGAGTCTACAGACAAAAAAGATCTGATTAAGAAACACAAGACATGTAAAAAATAAAAAAAAGTTAAAGAAATTTTGATTTTGCTCACTTTAATTAATGTGCTGAGGCCTACAATGAATGAGACAAAGTAGAATGCGAAACGCCACCTACCAAAATAATAAAAAAGCACAAATAGCAGATCGTTTGGTCAGGACACATATTAATTTGTCCTTTACAAATACTTACGTGGCCTCACAGAACTTCTTGGTGTTAGTGGGTCGGTCCTGATTCCTTCTGTGGCTGAACCAGGTCTGTATCTTTCTTTGAGAGAGGTCACACTGCTTTGATAAACTCAATACGTCCCTCTGAGAAAGGTGTAGAAAAGCAAGCACTTTACTTTAGGCAAGGCAAGGCAAATTTATTTGTAGAGCACAATTCATACACAAGGCAATTCAAAGTGCTTCACAATTTCATAAAATTACAAGAAAGCAGATAAAATCAATCAATAAAACAAATATAATCATTGACTAATTACATTAAAAGTGACATTAAACGTGAAGAGTGCAGATAAAATACTTTCGAGGATATACCATGGTTACGGTACCAGACTCTACAAAGAAATGGAAACAAAAACAAGCCCAATACAAAACGTCAATGGG
>OMNZ01078324.1:55099-68394 GCA_900303255.1 Lesueurigobius sanzi
CAGACGTGTGCTCTTCCGATCTCGACAGGCACCATTTAAATACACTAGTATCGGACTGAAGACAGCAGTGACGATGTTAGTGTCGACACTTACAGTTGTGGTTGCATGAAGCCATTTATTGTCAAAAAACCTGTTTACGCTTTTCAACTAGAAAATAGCCAAATGTCCCTGATCAAAAGTTAACATATTGTGCATCTTGAAACAAACATCAAATTTTTCAGAGAGTCCACTTTTGTCAGAGTCCTGTATTTCAGCTGAAGTCAGTTTTTCTTTGTTGCTGAACAATTTTCCTGGCCGTTTTTGTCATGTAAACGTTAGATCAGGGACATTTGAGTCGTTTCTGTTTGAGTAAACTCAGATCTTTGGCAATAAATGGCTTTGCACAACCACTAACCATGAGTGTGGAAAAAGATTTGTGTGTTTTCATTCAGATTCTATGAAAACTAGCCAAAAGATTAAAAGGGAATGTAAAGTTAAATGGGTATGTAGACCTATGAGCACAACTGTATGTTCTACATACAGTAAAACATAAAGTGATACTCACTAACACAAAGGTTGATGAAACCAATACTTCAAGGCATGTGCTGCCGTTGTGCCCTTGTGCTAAACACTAGTGTTGCTTAGGGTGACCAGACGTCCCAGTTCACCTGGGACAGTCCCAGTTTTGAGCCCTCTGTCCCATGTCCCTGTGAATTTATCTGAAACCATTCATTTGTCCCAGTTTTACACAACCTCTGTCCCAGTTGTCCCAGTTTTTCACCAGTGCCATGTCCAAAGCCGCATATTTATTTGATACTTTATGACTTTTGACCAAGACAAAAAATGTGACGAAAAAATGCAGAAAGAAAAATGACAAAAAAAGAAGAAAACACACGGAAAATGACGAAAAAAATGCCAGAAAAAAAGCAATTAAAAAGTGAGGAAAACTATGGAAAAATTACAAAAAAGGAAGAAAAAAATAGAAAAGAATGATGAAAAATTGGAAAAAAAAATACAAAATATATATAAGAAAAGATGAGAAAAATGACGAAAAAATTTGAGAAAAAACGCAAGAAAAACGTGGAAAAAATTGTGAAAAAACATGAAAACAAAAAAAAAAAATCACATTTTTTGTCCCAGTTTTTAATGTGAAAAATCTGGTCTCCCTAATGTTGCTGTGATTTATTAGATTTAAGAATATATGAAATTTAAGTTGGAGAGGTTGTTGGCACTTCATTTATGTTTGATTAATTTATTATTATTTTTATACAGTAGTTAAGTAGCTAAAAACCTTTCTGGTGCATTTTGCCTTCTACTTAAGATTATTTCAAATATGAAAAATGACTTTTGATTTGATTTTCACATAGATCCTTCCTTACTTCTGTGCAGAGGCCTAACTGAATGTGCGCGTCCTGAAATGACCGACGCATCTGAAATAGAGTCGTATTTCTCATTAGTGTTCAAAGAGGCGGATCTTTGTTTTTGATCCGGCCTCTGGTTCATCCACATGACCTTGATGGACCCTGACAGCCTCCATCATGCACCGCAGTACCTCGTGCCAGGTGCCAGCTCCGCCAACACAACGACTCTACTGTTCGGAGTCCCGCCACAGCGATTCTCCATTGTCCGTGTGTTCCTTCTGCGCGAGCTTTGATTTGGACACCAACCTCGCAGTGAACTCCATGTAGTGCACCGTCTGATGAATAAGGTATGGTTTACTTAGATCTTGTGACAGAATTAAGATCCAAAGAACACGAACAAAATAAAGTTAATGCTCAATGTAAAGTAATGAGAAAAGCAAAACACACACGACGCACACACAAACACAAAACCTCTCATGTCCACCAGAGGGCAGCAAATATTACGGCACATGTCCGAATGCAAAGTCTACCAATGAGGAACATTCATCGAGGACCATGTTGGCGAGGTTCATAGGTGAATTGACCTACTTTAGTAAAACCTCCCATTATGGACTTTACTCTGACTACGTTGCCATTTTGCTACTGGTTTGTGGAACTGATTTAAAAGTCATTCTTATTTGTAAGACCAAAAAAATGATATTAAAGGCTATTTGTTTCTTTTTATTCGCAGGTGTGCTGTTGGCTATCGCTCACATCGACATTAATATTATGAAGACGAGACACAGCAGGTGAACAGGGGAAATGAAATGTTATTGACTAACATTAATTTGAAACCCTTGCTGTAGATTGCTGACATAAATTTGAGAATAAAAGTATTGTAAATGTCCATGTTATTGGTGACAAAATATAAATAATGGATAGAACCAGGTTCAAATGTATGGACCAGGTTCAAATGCATGGTTTTATTTCGTTGAAATATTAGATACAAAGATTTGTTCGGAGGATATTTTGGATCTTGTTCACTTGTCGAATAAACTAGTGACTAAATTGACGAAATTGGTAAAAATTAAAATTTTGCCTTGATATTTGAGGTTCAAAACTCAAATAATCAAGCTATGAATTGAATATTGAAAAATCCCTCCGAACAAACCATCAAAATTAAGTACAGGACTGGAAAGTTTGGAGTCTGTCGGAACTACTAAAGTGGAGATGTTGTCGACACTATGTGAGAACATGCATATTGAGAAAATGGTCATTGAAGTTACATTTTTCCATATGGAGAAACATAGTGCATTACATTCTTTATAGTGAAGAATATGTTATTTATTTGTTTCCAGGTGAAAGTTTACATGTTAAGAGAGTAAACTGGCCCAAAACTTGCCTACAGACAGTATCTCAAGGAGAAATTAGAGCTATGTGCAAAATGGCCTTAAAAGATATAAATAATAAAAAATAATTCTTGCATCAACTAAAAACACTGCACTGCATGGGAACTAGTGACACAGAAAGTTAAACCAGACAACATGAGGTGTGTCCCTCTATCCACACTATTTATCTGTTCGAAATTAGATATCAATGATCTTTGGAGATCCTTTCTTTGTTTTTCCATCCTCTACAACCTTGATCAACTCTTTTAACACCGTGTCACTCTTTCTTGGGGCCTGTCTCTGCCTCTTGTCCTGCTCCTACAGGTTTGGACGTGCACAGCTTCTCATTGTCTTCCAGTGACATCAGCCAATTACTCAACACTCCACATTTTCTCCCATCATCTCTCTAATCATTGCCATTATCCCTGCTGCTTCAGACTTCTCCAACTACATCACATTTGGCCGTCTCTCTTCCCAGACATGAGACAGAGAAGATGTTGGCACGGTGGGAACACGCTGTATGGGGTGCGTACGTATTTTTGGACAGTAGGCTGCTGCTTCTTAGCTCACATCCTCCCAAAATAAGCTGTGAAAGAACCCAGTGGTTGATTGAAGCATCTGGAGATTCCTCTTCATAAAAGTCACCTTAATCCATTGTATTTATGACAATCTATTATTACCAGGTGTGGCTTTAATTCTCATTATGCATGATATACCCACTATATTCCAACATGCCAGATTCAAAGTTGGCCTGTGCACTTTGTTCATTGAAAGATGAATTGTTAAAAGCTTTTCAGTTTTTCATGTTGTAGCTAAATGTCTGTGTTGAAGTCAGTATCAGTACCAGTATAGTCAGAAATGCAATACTCACACGCCCCAAAAAATCACGAGTAACGAGTAATCCCACGTGTATCTATTTCCAAACCAGTTTCCAAACCAGTACTGGAGAATAAGTCGCACCAGCCAAAAAATGCAAAATGAAGAAGAAAAAAACATATATACTGTAAGTCGCGCTGGACTATAAGTCACATTTTTGAGGGGAAATTTATTTTACAAAATATAGAGAACAGCAGGCTGTGTCTGGTATGTTGTTAACGTATCATATTAACAGTTATTCAGATAACTAGCATAAAGAACAGAATCAGTGTGAAAATAGCAAACATGTGAAATTATATATTTTAATACTGTATATAAGTCGCACCTGAGTATAAGTCGCAGGACCAGCCAAACTGTGAGAAAAAGTGCGACTTATAGTCCGGAAAATACGGTAATCATATTAAAGTTAATGTTTTTGTCATTTTCCTTAGTAAAAAGATATATTTGCTTTCTTTTTGCGTCTCGGGGATTGACGTAACGTATGCAACAAGTCATGTTTCCAGATAAGGACAACTCACCACACAATTGTTGATGTTAAAAAAGACATTTCCAATAAAGTATTGGCCAAACTGGTTATCATGAGGCCGTGGAGGGGCTGTCATTTCTATGTTGAGGTGGAGGTGTTGTCGGCAGCTGCTGAATGAAACTTATAAAGTCACTTTTAATCTAACTTAGTTACTTTTAAAATCACATTTTCAACAAACTTGTTACACACTTCTGTGTATTGGGCCCCTCTGAGTGTGTCACCAAAGAAACAGCAACAGTTAATTAATAAGGAAGTAAACATGTTGTTTTATTTAGTCAAAGGCTCTACACCTGATTGTCTTTTCTTTCTAATATTGGAATAGGATTTGTTTGTCATGAAGAGTATAGTAGAAGCAGACTCCTTGCGTTGTGCTTCTGATTCTAAATGTTTGTTCCTATTGTGACCTAACAGGCTATTGGTGTTAATTACAGTACATTATTGTGACATATTTCTCCCTGAAAGTTGGGAAACAAGCTTATACACTCATCCCTGTGAATAATAGTGATGTTAGAAATCCATTAGGAAAGTTAAGACTGAGTTCACAACTTTCATTTTTTTATTTACAAAACATGAACCATGAATGAACAACAAAAGTCAGTTTTGAAAAGTGGGACTCCCCAGAAGCTACACTTGGTGCTGTAGCTTAAAACTAACCTTTTAACCATGTAGTGTATGTGCTCCCTGTTTGCCAATGAAAATCAGGTATAGGGCCTTTAATTCAATCCATATAACATAACCTTCTGTACTGTATGTACTGTATTAAAAATTAAATTAGAACATGGCGTTGCAGTAATTTGGCGATAGCTCAATTGGATATTTTAAGTAATTTCCTCACGTTTAAGTGAAATTGAGACTTTTGTGCCTTTATATCTGAACCTTCAGTCTATATCCAGTGACTTTCCTGGTTCTTCTAGATTCCAGACTCCATCTGTCTGTGTGGAATCGGGCTGATCCTGGTCAGGAATTTGCCCTATATCACTGGAGCTGGGGCCCGGGGCTGTAAATCACATGACCAGTATGTGGGAATGGCCATGATGAAGATGGACGGGCTGCAGCTAGAGCTGACAGTAGGGGCTGCATTCCTCAACATACTTGCACCATTACAACAATCACAACTGCTCAATATGTGCATTTGACTTCAGAGAGGCAACGTTACAAGCAATCTGTAAAGCGCTTTGAGCTGCATTTTGTATGAAAAGCGCTTTATAAATACAGTTTTGATTGATTGAAGCAGTGAGGGGACATAGGTACTATAATTCACATGATCACAATACATGGGTACTTTAAATATAAGCATTTATTTCTTTAAATCAAATTGTGTTAAAATAATACTTAAAAACATAAAAAGAAAATAATAATAGAGTATATTGTGGCGTCTTGTAATGTCAGTATTTTGAAGCCTAATATTGCGAAAACAACAATTTGACAGTATATTGGGCAGTTCTGTTACAGGCTCTACAAAAACTTTATATTGAGAATGTGTTTAATTATTTTAAATACATTTGTATTATAAATTACTTTGAATATTAACCCTTTAAGCACCAATGTTATTTTTGGCATTGAAAACAACAGCTGAACGTATCACCAATTCCTCTCACATCTCCAAGCTGTACCTAAACTTTCACACACTTCAACAGTGATATCTATTGTTGTTTTTCTATGATGTGTTGTTTGTTCAGATCGGGCGCCAGACAGAGAAACACATTTTGGCGCCTAAAAGGTTAATGTTGTTTGGAGTGGTTTTCACTAATTTAGACATTTGTCCTCATCTGACCTAGATTTCTTGGCTCGTTTCATGATATTTCTGACTGGTTTTAGGATAATAAGAAAAGTAAAATTGCCAGTTGGACAAGAGCAATTGTCACACCTCATTAGCAAATACATTTGAAACAAGTCAGAAACATCCCAGAACAAGTTCAATAATCTTAGTCAAATACGCAACTAAATCCTACTATTCTAGCGTAGGCAAATATTCTTCAGTCCTCATCTGTACTCTGTAAGTGAAGTGTATGACGTTTCATCCAAAGAGCTTCGTCAGCACTGAGCAAACTTGGACGCCAGTGGATTCTATAGGAGACTAGTAGGAGGAGTTTAGCTGTAAGTTCCACCTCCCTTTGTTCCAGAGGCTAGAGAAAAACTTCCTTCCCATAGGGCTGGTTTCGGGTGTCATGCTAATGAGGCTGGGACAGAATCCAGGGCAGGACTATAGAAAAGTGCGAGTAGCCTGTAGAGCAGGGGTCTTCAACGTTTTTTCAGGCCAGGGACCCCCAAACTGATGGAAACCCCCTACTATATATATTTATGGCATACAATTGTGTTTTATATTAAATTGGGCCTGGTCTCGTGTATAAACATAGCTATACTCTGTTATTGTACATTCAACACTAGACTAATTTGTGGGGAAAAAAATATTGTAGAAGATGATTGTTGAAGAGCTTAGTTTAGAACATAGTCCAGGGCAAGAGAATAGGAAGGTAATGGGCAGTAAGTAGGTGTCAGTAGGGTCACTGAGACCGAGACAAAGGTGTTTTTTCTCTCTCCTTTAGAACTGCTTTTTATAAAGATCCACTGGTGTCCAAGTTTGCTCAGTGCTGACGAAGCTCTTTAGATGAAGACCGAAACATCCTACAGTTCAACTACAGAGTACAGATGAAGACTGAAGAATCGTTGCCTGCGATGGACAACTCCTTTACGACTGAGAACTTACTTTTCTAGATACTCATTTTTTGCAGTGTGTTTTATGAGACATTGCCCATTTTTAAAGTAATAGCATCTTCTACAGGACTTGATGTAGTGTGAGAGTGAGTGGCTGGTGGTGGTCGGCTTCCATCAGTCTAGGGCAGCTGTGGCTACGATAGTGCGGCTTATGGTGTGAATGAATACTTTGCTGTCCAGAAAAGTGCTATCTAAAACCAATGTGCATCAAATTTGACCACTATTGCACACACATTCAGACAAACCACACAGTATCATCCCTCTTTCACTTCCAGTTACAGGAAGTCTTTACCCTTGATTGCGCCGCACTGTATGTAAATCAGAGTGTAAACCAGAGCTCTATTGTTCATCTACAAGTATTTACTAAACCACAAGAATGATGAAGTGGAAGCTCAACGTCCGTATGCCTCTGGAGTTCACTGGGTCTATAGCTCTCCTGCAGCAGACACACACAACTAGCAAATATTGACTCTTGCAGGTCTAAGGTGTCGCTCTGGAGTTGGGGTGGCAGTGCAAACAGCTGGATTGCTTTAATCCCAAAGCACCTAACCACCACCAAACCCTCTGTGTGCGTGTGGGGTGGGGGGGTCTTCAAAAAACTGTAAAAGAGCCAGAAATTTTGTCAAGTACTCGTCTGGAAACATAGCCTTGTCAAGGTGACTTCTTTTTGAAAAGTTAAATCATTTTTATTAAAGGCCCTATGCTATATTTTATATGTGTTTACAATGAAAATTACAATGAAAGAGAGAGAGAGCGAAAGTTTAAACTGTTAGCTGTGTCCAAACTCATTCCCACCACATTTCTACCATCCCAATTCTTCATAGTGATGTTTATAAGCAAATTTCACAACTGTCAGGGTCACTGTCAAAGTATTTTTCACAAACAACTGCATAGTCAATAACTGGAGGAGGACTTCACTATAAGTAAATAAATGGGATATTTATAGCTTTAATTAACTTTACCATATGTTTAATGAATAAACGTAAACCCTCATTATTTCTTTCTTGATAATTGCACTTGGAGTAACACTACTTCTACTCTAAAGCTGACTGTGTGTGATTATGGAAGGAGGAGGAAGGAGAAAGGACGTGGAGATAGAGACTCTCAGGTGAATAGGGAAAACATTTAGAAGAAGAGCTTTATTTATATAGCGCCTTTCACAGACATAGTCACATGAGATGATTTTGCATTCACTCCAGTGGTAAGCGGCTGCCCCTTGAGGCAGACTGACAGAGGTGTGGCTGCACACATCATGCGCCAACAGACCCTCCGATCACCAACATTCACTCACCCAGACATCATTCATCATTCCAGGACCTTCTAGCTGTGAAGCACAAGCGCTAACCACTGTGCTACCGTGCCGGCCATTTAAATGAAGTGATACAAATTAGAAACTTTTGATTTATATTATTGACAATTGACTTACATATGAGAAAAAAATGTATGGCAAGTTTTCCGCCATTTTATGTTTTCATTTAAAAATAAGGAATTTTATGTGTTATTAGTGAATAAATCTGCAAAATGTCGTATTGTATTGTTTTTTGGGGTTCAAAACTCAATAAATCAGGCTCGGGACAAAATTTTTGAAAAACCCCTTTGGGTTCTTCCCCAAACCTTCAACATATTGTTAAGTACAAGTCTAGAAAGTTTGGAGTCTGTAGGACTCCACTAAAGTGGAGATGTTGTTGCCACAATGTGAGACATTGAAGGTAATTGAGATGACTTCTGTTATGATATTGGGCATTACAAAAATAAATTGATTGATTGATTAATTGAAGTTACATATACTTACACCCCCTATTGCAAAGATTAGGTTATGTATTTGTTCCCAGGTGAAAATATATTAATAGAGAAAGCGAACTGGCCCAAATCCTGACAACAGTTTTGCCTGCAGTGTCTCCCCTTAAAGATAATCATTACCTTATTATTACGCCAGAAGACAATACAATTAAAACTTCCCATAGAATATTTTTGTTAAACCTGATGGAAGATCTGTGCCTGCGGGTGCAAAGACAGCACTGACCTACATTTCCATTAAATGAGTGGAAAACTATTGTCTGCGCTGTGGGGAGGATGTGACGGAGACAGATTTGAGGTGATGCTCTGTACCAAACACAGCTGCGCTCTTCAAGGGCTGACCTTGATAGAGACTAGAGCCACAGTGACCAGCTAACACGCGTCAGAACCATTTGTATACGTTAGCCACTGTCAGTGTGAAAATAGACTCTGGAGGTCTTCAGATCTTGCTCTCTCTCTCACGTTTGAGAGCTCTATAGACAAGGCCCTCCCTCCCCTCTGTTGTTTTTTGGTTTGTGTAAAAAAAGGCTGGGTGGTCCATTGATACATGGCTTTAATAGGGCTCAAGGCATATGCACGTCTCGCCAGAATTAGTCTATGAGCC
Organism: Lesueurigobius sanzi; assembly: GCA_900303255.1. Lineage (NCBI taxonomy): Eukaryota > Metazoa > Chordata > Actinopteri > Gobiiformes > Gobiidae > Lesueurigobius > Lesueurigobius sanzi. Next base: position 64,325 of record OMNZ01078324.1, read on the forward strand.
TAAACAACTGTGGCACGGAGAAAACACACATTATTAATAACCAGATCGGAGATTCACATCGTTCACATCGGTTTTTGAGGATATTATAGCTTTGTTCTTAGCAGAGATGGGTGCTTTACTGTCCATAAACAAAAACTTGAAGCACTGATGGTCCAGACATACCAAGGCATTGAAGTTTGACCCTGCAAGCCAGACAATGCCTATTCTGAAATTGTATCTATCTCCAACCGTGTTTGTGAAGTTGGACTTTGTATATTTTTCATTACACATGAGTGGTGGAAAGTAACAAAGCAAAAAATACAAGTAAAAAGTAAATTTTTAGGTACTTTTACTTTACCTAAGTACATTTTATGATGTATACTTTTTGCTTTTACTTCCCTACATTTTAGAGCAGGTATCTGTACTTTCTACTCCACTATATTTTGGAACTGCAGTAAAAGTAAAAGTATTATAAATAGTAGGGTTTTCACAGGGATGAACTGAAGATGAATTTACCAGTGGCTCAATCAGTCTCTGATTTTTGTCCTGTTTTAGACCTGGCCTAGTCCCAGTTCAGATCTGGTTTAGTCTTGGACCTGGTCTAGTCCCAGTTAGGCCTGGTTTAGTCCTGGTTTAGACCTGTTTAGTCTTGGTTTAGACCGTCCAGGTTTAGACCTAGTTTAGTCCTGGTTTAGACCTGGTTTAGACCTGGTTTTGTCCTGGTTTAGACCTGGTTTAGTCCTGGTTTAGACTTGGTTTAGACCTTGTTTAGTCCTGGTTTAGACCTGGTTTGAAATAAGAACAAAACAATTCTCACACATTTAACTCTTTCAAAAGTTGAATAAATCAGTTTGAAATACTTTTTACTTATAAAGTACATTTCAAAGTGGATACTTTTATACTTTTACTTTAGTAGAATTTTAACCTGAAACTTTTACTGACAGATCAGCAAAGCCAACCTCCTATTTTCTCTATTTCCTCTCATGTGTGGGCTTGTGCCTTCATGCAGCCCCACACTACAGAAAGCCCTCATCATTTATCAGTGATGTCATTTTCCCATTTTATTTTATATGGTAGTTATAATACAAATGGTACTCATTTTTCACCGTTGAACAACGCAGCTAATCCCCACTGTTAAACCACCTCATCAGTTCAGCAATTATTTTCACCTGTTTTCAGAGAGTGTTATTGGACGATGAGGCAATGGTCTCCGGGGAGTCGGGTAAAGACAGGAAATTAGTCATTGGGCTGTAAGCGATGGGTACGGGGCAAAAAGCTCAGAGAGTTAAATGCCGGTACATCGTCATAACATGGGGAAATGTTTGAGATGCTCCGGTCGACCACAAGTTGTACCAAAGCCAAGCATCAAGGTAGAACTGAGGACCGAGCCATAAAAGTCAATGTGGCCTGAAAACAAGACAAGCAAAGACGTCATGTTTTTGTTTTGGGGTGGCTCTTTAATCTCGAGAGCTTAGTGACTGAGCTAAGTGGTGTGCTCGCAGTTGGAAATGATTGTGATTTCAAATGCTCATGACAACTTTATGGCCAGATAAAGTGCAAATGTCTAAACGGAGAGGAAAAGGAGCATCAGGCTTGTAATATACTTAGTCCCTGAAATAAAGCACCCTCAACCAATTTCCTCTGCGTCCGCTCCTCCATAGGGGGTTTGGGCTACATTTCTTCACCTTTGGCTTTTCAACTCTCTGACTTGCAACCACACCCAGCTTTAAGACAAAGGCAGAGCTTTGGAGAAGTTATTTGACGGAAAACAAGCCTAAAATCGTTTGCATTAATCTTAACATAACAGTCACTACGTTAACAGTGCAATATGTCAACAAATGTAAAGATCACGGAAGATTTGATTAAAAGAAAAACTTTCCTTTTTCTTAAATCCTTCAAAATCTGCTACTAGCATTTACATGTATATTTGGAATCTTATTTGAACAAAGCTGATTTTAGAGACACCAAAAATCACTCAAATTCTACAGTTGACATACAGTGCTTTATGGTACAGCAATATAGAGCTGGTGCCCCTTGTTCTGAGCTGTGGACTTAACAGTTTTAGGGAGGAATGACCTCACCTCAGCTCCCCCAAGGTTTGAACAGGAAATAGTGAGTGCCGCCGCACCCCCACCCACCTCTGCTTCTCTCCTGAAGAGAAAACATCACTATGGCACAGAGGTATGCCGTCTAAATATCCACAACACAGAAACACCCAGACGTACTGTATGTATCTGTATATTTCACTTCAAAACATGATCGTGCCCTACATAAGCAAACACAAGATCAACCCTTTTCGGCCTCATTTCTGTTGCGGATTTTCAGTGGGAATTCCTGCCGTAGTTTAGATTCCTTTGAGAGGGAATGTTTTATGCTTCTTTTAAAATACAAAGGACTCGCACATCTGAAAGCCATTACCCCCTTGCACTGTTCGAAAGCAGGATTCTTTCCACTCTCTTGGAATCACGCTGCAGCCTTTTGTTTGACTTTTTTCATTTCTTTCTATTCTCCAGCCTCTTGTCATTCGCAGTTACAAGGAATCTCAAGTCTCTCTCATCCAGAAAGTCAAGGAAAGAAGACCAAGCGTGAACTCCCGTGTCAGACACATAATTCTCCCCTCACTGTATGTTTGAACAGTCGTTTAGCCGTGGCTGGGTTCAAGTTTGCGGTGCCTCTTGGGAGTAACATCACGTGCAACAGGCAGCCTCTTCCTGCAGTGCTGCCCACGAAAACAGCAGAAGGTTTCCCTCGGCGTCATCACGAACCGGTGTGTTTGTGTGGCGTTTTATGAGATCACATATTTCGATCCCCTGAACACGGTCATTCGTTGTCTCCGCTTGTGCAGTACTTTGAAGTAGTACATTCCTCGGTTACTGCATCACTGCACAGCTGTGAAGAGGCAGGTTAGCGTGTACAGCTGAGTGGCATTCTGGGTACACTGGGGTGAGGCAAGGCATACCTGTCCCTTGCCCCTGTACCTTCAGAGTCAATGTTCTACAAATGGACTGCAAGATACTGTCTCCTACTTGGGTTACTCCCTGGTAACACTTTAGATTACTGACCACTACATACTGTACTAACAACTACAAAGTATTTACTCTGTACTTCCCATGTATTACCAGGATAGTTACAACTACATACTATGTACTAGCCTGGCCTTAGCCATCCGTAAACTGCGGTCAGTTATCATTTCCCTACATGTTGCGTCTGGGTCTGATCTCAGTGGCCGCGATACATCGGTTGAACTTCATCCTACCATTCAGTGAGCGGGAGGCGGGTGTTGTCGGTGACGCCAGGCATATGCGGGAAATGATAATTAACCAGAGTTTACGGATGGCTAAGGCCAGGCTAGTGATTGGGTAAAATCAGATCCAATCGTTGCAAACTTTAAAAGGAGTTCACCCTCCCACCTGAAAACGGAGCTCAATTGTGAAGATCCAGACCCTCTGTACGAAATGAGTACGAGGGTATGGTAAGACCAGGCTAACTATGTACTAAAGGATATTGACCAGTAACTACACTTTAAGTACAACATGATAATAGGTTAGTTAAAGTGTAAGTAAGTCCCTGATTTTACCCGTATCAACTCATTATAACATTGTGTCTGTGTAAGTTCTCAGTTGTCCAGGAGTTGTCCATCGTAGACAAAGATTCCTCAGTTTTCATCTGCACTCTGTAGTTGAAGGACGTTTCACTCTTCATCCAAAGAGCAAACTTAAACGATCCACTGGCGTTCAACTTTGCTCAGTGCTGACAAAGCTCTTTGGGTGAAGAGCGAAATGTCCCACACTTCAACTACAGAGTACAGATGAAGACTGAAGAATCTTTGCCTACGATGGACAACTCCTGATGACTGAGAACTTACACAGATGTAATGTTATAATGAGTTGATACAGGTAAAACCCGGGAAAGTCCTGCTTTAGATTATTCACCATTTTTTAAGTTGTACTTAAAATGTAGTTACTGGTCAATATCCGTTTAGTACATAGTATGTAGTGGTAACTATCCTGGTAATACATGATGGGAAGTATAGAGTTACTACTATCTACTAGTTTACCTTACTACATAGTATGTAGTGGTAACTATCCTGG
>OMNZ01078335.1:0-18196 GCA_900303255.1 Lesueurigobius sanzi
ACTAAACCAGGTCTAAAATAGGTCTAAAACAGGTCTAAATCAGGACTAAACCAGGACTAAACCAGGTCTAAACCAGGACTAAACCAGGACTAAAACAGGACTAAACCAGGTCTAAAACAGGTCTAAAACAGGTCTAAATCAGGACTAAACCAGGTCTAAATCAGGACTAAAACAGGTCTAAATCAGGACTAAACTAGGACTAAACCAGGTCTAAATCAGGACTAAAACAGGTCTAAAACAGGACTAAACCAGGTCTAAAACAGGTCTAAAACAGGTCTAAATCAGGACTAAACCAGGTCTAAATCAGGACTAAAACAGGTCTAAATCAGGACTAAACTAGTGACTAAACTAGGTCTAAACTAGATCTAAACCATATCGTAGAGAGGTCACTTTGAAAATAAAATACTTTTAACCCAATTTCAAAAATGTAGTGAAGTACAAAGTAAAAAGTTTTCATCATAAAATTGACTTAAGTAAAGTAAAAGTACCTATAATTTGTACTTTTTACTTGTACTTTTTACTTTGTTACTTTCCACCAGTGCAGTGTGGTTTGTGTTTTTAAAGTGCAAACAGTTTAATTTGATTATTTCAGGTCTGACATTTTCCACTACAAATAGCTCCTTAACCATAAGAGTCTTAGTTTTAGCCTGATAGAAACCAGGACAGGTGAAAGTTTGTATAAGGATTTCTGGCTTTGTCTTGCATACTTTCAAAATGAGAAAGTTGTGAAATAGTGCAATATTCATTTCGCACAAGTACAGTTTATCAACACTGTACTCTGGTCTTAATCAGGAGGTCTGGCCCGTTTGGACCAGGATCTGGGTCATGTGGGGTGGACTGCTGCTGCTGCTGCTGGATTGCAATCATGTCTCTGCGCTGGCCACGTGATCCTCTGAAAGGAAAACTCCTGTGGAATCGCTTAGGCCTACTTTGATGAAGTTTGGAGAAAAAAAAAATCCACAAAATAAAGTTTGGTTTGGACGCCTCACACACACACACACACACACACACACACACACACACACACACACACACTGGAGCTGTACAGTATGCAGACGCACACACAGTCACAATCTGTGGTCCACCGAGGCATTCTTTCTGCCTCTCTTTCTGCCGCGCACACACTCACCGAGCAGCACTCATTAATCCACAGACTCAGGAAACCGCTCCAGTGCGCTCGCTGGCTGGAGGCCCCGCGAGGGAGGGGCGCGGGGCAGGCGGGGGGAAGACGGGGATCAAAGCGGCAGAACCTCTCTGAAAAGAAACAGCAGAAGAGGAGAAAGGAGAGTTTTGAGAGAGAAGAAAACAGAAAAAGGAACGTTTCTTTTTGCTCTTCAGCCCTGAGAACACAGGAAGGACCTCTCGATTTGATGAACTGGGAGTGACCGCTGGAGTGACTGCATCCATACCTTCAGGATGTGTGCGCGCCAAAAATCAGGAAGGGGCAGGCCGCTGACCTCTGCAGAGAAAATAATGCTAGTTTCTTCACGACAAAACCACAGATGGCTCAGATACAGGACACACACATTTCTCTCTCTGTGGGGAGGGCCGACAGTCCTAAAGAAAATATTCCCCAAAGCGCTAATTAGAAAAAACGATGGGGCTCGTTAATAGCCTCTGCCTCGCACACATTCCTCCTCAAACTAAACCCCACCCTCACTGTCCACCTCCCTCCACAATAAGAAAAACAACACAAAAACAAAAGTGAAAAGACTCTGGCAGAGGCATAAGAGAGCGTTCCTCTGGCAGGTCTAGGTCAGGGCCTTATTTACCTACCGCACAGCGCAGCTCTGCCTTACAGCGCCAAGCAGCAGCACCTCCCACCGGAGCACAACTCGACCCTCCCCGACTCGCAATCGCAGACGCACAGAGAAGAGTAGCATATTCACGGGACGGCCCAGAGGTGGCACATGGAGCTAGTTAAAAAGGTACAGTGATCCAAGTGAAATCGACTCCAGGAGGGACATTTCTCAAAGTTGGTTTAATAAAATGTGAAAGAAGTTAAGTTTTTTTCCCCCTCCACTTTTTGCAGACCACATTTTTCCCCCTCGCTCCCATGACGGTTAGTTTGCACAGAACAGAAATGAATCTCATAAGTCAAAGAACTACAGACTCATGATCAGTAATGTGCAACGTTTTCTACATAAGAGTATTTTACAACACGGATACTGTACATTACAGGGAAAAAAGAAAATAGTGAAAGATTTTACTGACTGGTTTGGAGAATACTAATCTGGCACACACAACACTTTCCTATGCATCAGTTGTTCCCAAACAGTGGTATGGCAAAATGGATGTCTCCAGGTAAGACAAACATAACCAATATTATTCACTTTTTACACTTGAACAATATGGGCAGGAAAAGACTAAAAAGCATGTTATAGTTGAAAATAAGAGTCTTCTCTATTGTTTAAAATGGCCGTATTTTGGTCAGACATTTTAATCTTTGACTCTCTCTAACCAGCATAAATGTTTCAAGGGTTTCAGTGGTCGAGCGGCTCATCTTGGAGGGTTAGCACAGTGATTCCCAACCTTTTTTTGTCTTCCGCACCCCTTGGGCCTTTTATTTATACTCCCAAGTACACCCTTCTCCTCAATGGTTTTGATGATTAGCTAGAAACTGAATGACTAAAACTCCTATTTATCAGTAAAAAGTCTACTAAATATACTCAAACTCTCACTCTTTACAGTTGAATGTTTTAAATTGCTTTTCTTTCAACATAACAATCAAAAACACAATTCAATTTGATCTTATTTTGTATCTGAAATGATTCCAAGTACCCCCTGCTAAGCTCTCGCATACCCCCAAGGGTCCCCGTACCCCTGGTTGGGAAACACTGGGTTAGCGGTTTGAAACCTGGAGGTGCACAACAATGGTATTAGTAAAAGTTTCTAAAAGTAAAAGTTCTAAACCAGATCATATTATTCCTTGTTCCAATTGATATTGAGTCAATTTCTGCATTTTTGAAATGGTCTAGGGGCATTTTTTTTCTTTTTTTTCACCTGGTATTTATTTTGTTTTCTGCTTCGAAAACGCCTCCTCATGATGCTCCTCAAGTGCTTGGACTCTTTATTTTCATAACAAATTGAACTATCATCTGAATGCTGTAGTCGGATCATATCAACTTATGAGCAGAAAAACAACAAAAAATTTGGCGAAAAGGTGAGAAATTCAATTTTTCGACATTTGTTTTTCTGCTTCTATCATGAGTATTTCATTGATATGACTCTACTACAGCATTCAGATGATGCTAGCTCTGTTATGAAAATAAAGAGTCCAAGCACTTCATGGTGCATCATAAGGAGGTGTCTTAGCAGCAATAAAACAAAGTAAATACCAGGCGAAAATAAAACAAAAAAATGCCCCTAGACCAGTGTTTCCCAACCAGGGGGCCGGGGACCCTTGGGGGTACGTGAGAGCTTAGAAGGGGGTACTTAATTATAATTTCTGATACAAAATGAAATGAAATTGAATTGTATTTTTGATTATGTTCAAAGAAAAGCTATTAAAAACATTTAACTGTAAAGAGTGAGAGTTTGAGAATATTTAGTAGAATTTTTTACTGATAAATAGGAGCTTTAGTCATTCATTTTCTAACTAATCATCAAAACCATTGAGGCAGGGGGTAGTTGGAGTATAAATAAAAGGCCCAAGGGGTACGCAAGACAAAAAAGGTTGAGAACCACTGCCCTAGACCATTTCAAAATTGTGAAATATGTGCCACCCCTAAATGTGCAGCAATTGACTCCATTTTTGGTACAGATGCTTACAATATCTATTGGAACAAGGCAGAAAGCGATCTGCCAAAATTTTGCGAAAATTTATTTTGTGAACCACCCTCCAGTGTCCTGCTGCACTGTGACTGGGTGAGTAAAGCGCTTTGATGTAAAGCGCTTTGCGAGCCTAAAGCAGGTAGAAAAGCACTATATAAATGTGACCATTTACCATTTAAATACATGCTTGTGTTCATTCATGTCAGGGGTAAACAACTTCAAAACTGTCCAATATTAAAGCCACTTTGTGTAATTACTTGCATGTGTTGCATTCTACTAGAATGTAGCACTTGCTTGTAGGTCTACATGTCGAGCCTACAATTTCTAGGCGCAAGTACTACAAGTGCAAGTGATTATTATATATTATAAGTGATATTACAAATATAATGAATAAAAAATTTAACTTCACTACTTTTCAGTACACAGATATCTAAAAATTGTCAGAGTTTGTCAGAGTCTGTGATGTTTGTACACTGTGGGGGATAAAGAAACCAAATATTTTCTTTACAGACACCCTTTAAGTAAAGTGGTGTTAAGGTAAATGCCATGTTCCTTTGGACAAGTCCTAATCACATCAGATGAGGTGGCAACTTCGTCAAATCAATTTGTTTTCTCTCCGCTCTCTTAGCTCTGTATCCGTAACCGACATTTCCTCCCTGTACCATAGCAGAGCCCAACCGCCTATTACCTCACCACACAGGCCCTTATTAAATGTATATATAGTCACGCTTCAGACCGGGACGCACTCACTTTCTCACACAAAAACTCAGTGAGTCCGGGTCAAAAGCAAACGACAAACTCCCCTTAAGTATATGAACACACAGTGGAAGCCTGACCGTCGCCCAAAACAATCTTTCGGCCTAAGTGGGAGGTGAATCCAACATGTCCGCCTGACTGAAACGCCTCCTCGCTCCGCAGCAGCAGTCATTAAGAACATCTCACTTAGTCGGATAGTGTTATTTCAGTGTTTGTAGCTCATTACGCGAGCATTTTTTGGTGGACAGAAAGGAGCGAGGGGCCTGCGAGCGATGAGAGTGCGTTTCCAGATGTGGTTTTTACTGCTCCGGCCGAGATGACAGGGCTGTAAAGTACCTCTCTGCTGTAGCCTGCAGGGGGAGAGAGAGAGAAAAGGGGGAGCTAAAAGTCCCGAAACCCTGGGGGACGGAACCAGAGTGAGGGAGAGACCGAGAGAGAGAGAGAGAAATTGGTGTTGGGAACAGGATAAGCCTTTGGGAAGATGTGTGTGAGGGGGGAAAGTACATTGGATGGGGTTCAGGGGTTGGAGAAGTTAAGTACGGGGCAGTTTCTAGGGCCTTGGGGACCAGAGCTGGGGCAGTTGAGAGGAGGAGGAGGAAAGGCAGGATGGAGACTGAATGAAATTGCTTTTCCTGGCAAAATGTTCGGCTTTATTGTCTCAGGTGTATCGGGCACAGATTCAAATGTGACATGGGACTGGACTATTTTTGTAGGAGTAGAGTTTCCCCAAAACGCTTCATGTATTTTTTAAACATGAACATGTTTATATGAGTGGCAGAGTTCAGCAATCTGAAAGTTGAGGGTTCGATCTGGTGCAATGTGTCCTTGAGCAAGACACGTCAACCACCTTCCCTGCAGTTTCTATGGACTCAGGAGCATTAAAGGCCATTTACCTGATTTATTTTTCTAATTGTGGAACGAAATTGTTTTTGTCCTCCTTTAGAGGTGTTTGTTCCTCGCCGTGGAGGAGGGTCTAAGGATGTGGGATACTCTAAGCTTGTTATGTCCGGTTTACTTATTTATGGGACATTACATCTGGCTGTGACATTTCATTCGTGTGTGACTTATTTTGATCATTCTTTATGTCTGATATTGATTTGTTTTTGTCCATACCGACCTTTGAAATGACTCCTGTTGGGCTTTACAAAACTTAATTGAATTTACTCACTCCCTCTTTTACGGTTCATAAACAAAGAAGCTAAGTGACGATAAGGCGCTTCTCACGTCAGGTGCGTAGTAGAAGTCGTATATCTGAATATGAAGAATCCTGCACACTGTCAAGCTTGCAAAAAGTGATCATGTATTTACAAGAGCAGCATAGGGGAAAGCCTAGTTGCTCTTCTCGATACATTCTCGCCATCAGAAAGCTTGACAGTGACCAGGAAATTCTTTATATTCATTGTGTACAAAAATAAAACCAGGTACAGGGCCTTTAATGAGTGTATGTGGGTGCGATGAGTGGCCCATGCAGCAATCTGGCCTCTTCTTGCATAATATTCATTAACATGCAGTGTCCTGATCTAATAAACACATTTCTTAATGAGTAAGTAAAGTTTTAGTTTCAGCACAATTCAATTTTCACTTTCTTGTCAATATTTACTAATCAAATATGAACCATGCAATCTGCTATACTATAAAAATGTTCAATTGTTAAACAAGCGAATAATGCTGAGTGGACTGTGGTCATAGTGAGGCATTGTAGTTTTCAGAAATCCGATGTATCATTAGCCTCTTGGTCCTCTCTTTCGACCCTTGACCAACAGTGACCACCATGTCCCTACATTTAAGAGTCGATAGCAATTACAGTCATCTTACCTTCACTTTAGTATTCTTCCACCCCGTTTCTCTCACGTAGTAAGACAGAGCCTGGAGGAAGATGGAGAAAGACCAACATTGAGAAACTAATTCAATTAGATCAGATCTGGAATGGGAACAGTAAACAATAAAAGGCAGACTCTGCAATTGTCAGAAATATTCATGAGTAATGGGATATTATATTATTTGGCAGGTGCCCAATTCAGATAAGCAGAAATACATGATAGATAGTTGCTGTCATTATAAGACTGATTTATAACGGCTTTGATGTCGATAAATCTGAGGGAGACGAAAAGAACACCCAGAATGAAGGAGAAGTCTGCACAACTTCACAGAAATGCTAACAACAAGTAGCCTGCCTGCAAGATTACAAGGCAGTATTTTAGTGAAAATATCTTTCACAATATACTGGAGGAGGAAAGAACAGATTTCATTCCAATACTAGAGTATAGTATAAAAGTCTTTCTTTCTATAACTCATCACCAGACTCGTTCTGAGCAGTTCATCGTGGGACCATCGGCCGGTTAACATGCATAGCTGAAAATGAAAGCTTGTTTAAAGTGTTTAATAACACGTCACTCCCACTGTTGCCTACAGACTCCAGGCCACTGTGAAGTCCTGACCACACCAGTCTCTCCATCCTTACTGTGTTTTCTTTACATCAATGTCAAATTTGAATACTGGATTAAATGAGCTATCATGAAGAAGGGTTGTGTTCAGTGGCTTGTCCTCTGTAATACCTGGGCCAACCCACATGAAACAAAAACTGTCACAAAGTTTAATGTCTTCTCTGTCAGAACTAAGGTCCAATTATCTTCTCATAAAGTGTGATGTTGGCCAGTAAAAAGGACTCAATCACAATCAAACAGGCTACTGATCAGGGAAAACATTTGCCAATTTAATTTTTAGAAATATCTCATCAAAAACAGTTTTTCTCCCACAGTCCTCCAACTGAAAACGATTATAACGTGAACTCAACCTATTATGCATAATATGACCACTTTCAAAGAGTACCACTGAATACTACAAGGTTTTTAAATAATTCACTTTAGAAGTAGTAGCCTACAGCCTTTGGAGGACTTGGCTCAACACCAAAGGTATTCTAAAAGACTGCAGCGTGTCCTGTATGAAACACATGTGTGAAAAATGTAAAAAAGCTGCATTGGGACGAAAAAAAATGTGAAAGAGGAGGACTATATCATGAAGGAGACGTGATGTAGGTGTATGTGTGCGCGCTCAGTGTGACCCAACTCCTGCAGCTCGTTAGTCATGCTCGTTAATATGCGCCTGTTTTACGGGCCGTGTTCAAAGCCTGACGTGGTGTTTCATCTCGAACTTACCTTCTCCACGAAAACAGCGAGACAGCTCCGAGGGACCGAGGTGAGGACGATCCGGAGGCCGAGCTGTAGATTAACTAAGAACATACAGAATCCAAACACAGGCCTCGCTGCCCCATACAGGCCCAAGTCCGACCACGTGGTTTGATTTGGGCGAGAGTCGAGACACTTGTCACTCCGCAGCACGTGTGTCGTGGTAATGACCATTTAGTGCCCAGTAACGACACCAGTTTAATAACCAGTTTAGCCATATTGAATTGAACTTCAATCATATTAATCAATTAAACTCGGAAAGAAGACGGACAAAAAAAAGATGGAAACTTCAGTGGTCCAGGTAGGGTTTTTTAATACTTTGATGACCAGATTTTTAAATGATGTAAAAGTTATATTTGTTTACATTTTGGAGGTAGGGAATGAGCCCCACACTGACTATGGCTAAAACAGCAAATGTATTGTCTAATCCCAATCAAATCCTGCCTAAAGTGCTAGCGCAGGCCTCCTGTAGTTCAGTGACCAAACATTGAAGTTTAGCTTTTACGTGAGGAACGGCATGTTGTGTGAAATGTATGTCCTCATATTAAACTATTGCAATTTTACCTTAGGCCAAGATTTCCTGGCCTGCAATGCAAGGCCTAAAATCTGTTTCCTTGACCTCTATAACACTGTTTCCCAACCTTTTTGAGCTAAGGCATCCTTTTTACACAAGAAAAATCACAAGGCACCCCACTAAACAAAAATGTGACAAAAAAGTATATTTATTGAAATATAATGCACATTTAGCCAAAATGTACTTATTTAGCGTGACATCTGTACCTGCATAGTTGAACAAAACACTGAAATTCTTGCAGGAATGGAGGAGAGACACACAAAGATCATATCACAATAATCATACATCAATAACCCCAGAGTCTCATTGGCAGCATCACTGTGTAGACTACTGTGGTTCTTTGCACGATGCTGCAAAGTGATAGAGCATGTTATTGTTCTACCTGACCACTACACAGCGATCAGGTGAAATTTCGACAGCACCCTGGTTGGGAAACACTGCTCTACAACACATGATGTGCCAAATTAGTTATTTTACAGATTTGTTGTGGAGTTAAAGTTTCTCTGTTTCCATTAACAGTTTTATAAATTTTCAGGATTCTATGTTCCATTTCAAGAGGATTGGAGGAACACCAATCAGAATGTGGTACGTAAAATAACAAATTACCATTTACCCCTGAACTAAATCCCCAGTTTGCGTAGTCTATTGGCTCCTTCAGGTAATATTCCTTTATTGGCTCATACCTAACCTTTGCAGAACTGTGTGGCCTGCCCATTGCACTCACACACCAAACAAACTGTTCCTGTAATAGGCTCCGTGAGAGCGAGAGTCTGTTGACATTTAAAAGTTGGGCATTTTTCACAAATACCAAAATATCATAGAACATCGCTAAAACAAAAAGCAGCTGTTGACCTACGAGCGCAACCCTCGCCCCATGAGCTTGGACTGCAGTCGGGATGGTGTTGTGCAAGAGGTTGTTTGGAGTGTTCAAGATTAGTAAGCCTAATAAAAACACAGCCAATGCCACTCATTTTAATTACACATACAATGCAATGTTAGACAGTGTGTTGAATGAAACAGAACCTCCCCAGACTTCTCGGAGAAGGCCTATGAATAAAACAATAGAGCAAGGAACATCCGTTGTGCTGTTAGTTTACTATGACTTTAACATCATAGTTACTGTAGTGTATACTGTAGATAGAATTTGAAATGCTAAAAGTGTTACGATGGACTTTGATCTAACCAGGATTGTATGGAAATGATAGATTAGAATATTAAGTAAAGAGAATTTTAGTCCAGAAGTAGCAGCCAATATATATTTTTTCATGTAGATCATAATCTACCTGTATATGCAGGTTGGCTAATTGCTTTGCCTTTGAGAGGAGAGAAAAGAAACAAACTTTTTGGCCTAGAAGCATTTTCTCATGCGCCAAATGATCCGTGGTATCGGCACAAGTCATTATAGTTTGGATTAGTTTGTTTTATTTTACATTTGTGAGTTAGCACTAGTTACTTTCATCAAGCAAACTTTATATTAGGAGTTTAATATCACCAGTTGTGTCATGATGTGTATATTTATACTGTACAACAAACTGAAATTATTATGATCAAATATAAAATGAATAGCTTACAGGAACAAACCACGCTCTAATACTGTATAATACTACGTAAATTATGTTTAAGTGCTGTATAATTTATGAAGATATCAATATATCACAGTGTTATCCTTATGAATTGCTGATGTGTTGTTAGATCTTTACTTAATATGATCAGTAAGTTTAAAACAATGTGTGTACCATGCTTCATCCCAGCCAGTGTGTGCGTGCTATGGCGCCTCTGCCTCTCTCCCCCTCCCTCTGGCTCTCAGCGCTCTATAGGCACGCCAGCACCTCCAGGTCCAGAGAGCGCTGCATTCTGGGGGATCAGAAACAGATGTGCCGGCTGCTGCCCCGCTTTCCTTAACTTACACAAAAACACACGTACACACTTGTACGTGCTGGCGGCGTTTCACAATGAGCGCAGAGACCAGCCTGACCCTGAGCTTGACTCCGGCCCGCAGCACCTCAGACAGGAAAGGGACGCAATTGGCTTCAGCTGTGACCCCGGGCCCGCGCTCTCCTGGCCCCCCCCCTCCAGTCATTAAGACAAACTGTTTTTAAAGGCAAAGCAGCTTTCACTAGCACTAAAGCCAACACCCCGGAGCACGGAGAGAGGGGCGACCGGCGGGAGGAATGAGCAACAATTACAGAAAGACCAATGGGGTACAGGAGAGGTATTAAATAAAAGAACAAAAGATCAAGGTACAGGGGGAAAAAGTCAGAAGGGAAGGCTAATACCAGACAGACTACAGAGGGGAAAGTCAGGGATATCACTTGCAGCTGTTCCAGACTCCTTACTTTCCCACAATCCCTTGCGACTTGGCAGAGATTTAGCAATAAGAAAAGGGCGGTGCCATGGTTACATCCATATCAAACATCCAAAACACCAGCTTCGAACGAGAAACGCCAATGAAGTCACTTTCTAATAACGACAATTAAAGCCACGTAATTGAACAGCAGTGAGCTGCGTTGGTCTTGGAGACAGTCTGAGTTTACAAACAACATGTTTATTTGTTAAGGGAGAAGTGGATTTGGCATATGGAAAGAATTGGGGCCCTCCTCTTTATTTGCAATGTGATTGTTATTCTTTTAATCTATCAATACCACGTTTCTCTTCCAAAATGTCTGCTCCAACAGTGGATCATGTTCAGTGGACTCTGCTCAACCCATTTGCATATTTCATGTTTGGCAAGCGGCAATGACCAAAAAAACAAGTAAAGAAAACAAACTACTCAGGTTTACCATGCATGTGTGTAAGTGAGAGTGGCAGGGCATGCTGAGGTAGATTAATACCACTGCTCAGAGGGGGGGCTCGACCATTCAGGTCTGACTGATGTGCGTCCCAAATTGATTTATGAAAACGGTTCTTAATCAATTATGTGTGGAGAAAAGGGGAGAAAAGGAGAGGGGAAGAGAGAGGGGATCTTTGGGGGGGTGTGGGGTTGAGCAGGACATAAAGGCTGTATGTATAGGAGTTTGAAAGATGCTGCGCTGCTCAGGAATGTGTCAAACGCACGTCAACTCATGCCACAGGTGTCCCAACGTGGAGGATGCGAAGGTCCGCCGGGGGAAACACAATACAGTGGGTCTGATATTGATGCATGTAGCCAATTGCATAGGCGACACACTGTGAGCGCTGCATCAGGGGCATCCGTCTTCATGTACAGTACTCAAAGCACCGCTGTTCCTCTATATCGGGCTCATTTGTCCCACTTAAGAAGGCCTGCATGATATTTGAGTGGACTTGTGTTTCAGAGTGATGTGCTGTGGCAGTAATAATGGTTCAGCAGTGGAGTACGGAGCAAAAGCTGGAGTTGTCTAAAAAGCCCTTGCCCTGCGTTAGTCATTGTGCCCGAGACTAAGGCTGCAGGGGGAAGTTGGGGGTCACGCTGGGAGCTCGTTTCTCCTGCCTGTCAGTGCTCTATCTGGGACCCAGCCGGAACTAATCAACCCCAATAGGCCTCCCCATTACCCAGGGTGCACCGGGCCACGGGCTGGGGGGCTGGCCGGTGGGAAACCCAGAGCGGAGCCCCTCTCCTCTGTCCACATACTTACATGCCCGCGCAGCACACAACACTCCCACTGTTTCACACCAAAGCAATAATAAACACTTGCAATAATATTTTCACAGCAAGCAATAGCCTGCTTCAGATCAGAGCCTGGCGCAGCTGTGGACTGGACTCGCAGCGTATAAGGGCGCACCCCCTCACATGGACGCCCTCTCTCACACATGTCCCGGGACGCAAACTTAATCCAGAAACGGTGCAACAAACACACAGGGCCTAAAGTAAACACAGGGACAGAGGCTTGTGTAGTGTCAAACCAGCACAATGTTACAATAGCAGTTTATTTATTTGATTTCTTCACTGGTTATTTTTGTTTGTCATAGTTGGTTTAAAACATGTTAACTGGCCATAACACTCGGGCCCCAGAAATATGTGATCATGACACAAAATAGTGCCCCCTAAAGGCAAGGGCATGTTTCTTTCTTTTTAATGCAACTTTTCCCCAACATATAGAATAACCACCTCAAAAAAGTAGAAAAAGTGTGACAATTTTTGCAATGTGGTGTTGGCCTCGAGAAAAATAACACTATTAGATGAGACTTTTCATTTGCTTTTAAGAATTACAATAGCTCATAAAATATTCCAACCCAGAAAGGTAGGATTTCAGCATTTGAGGACTATGGATATTGTATCATTCTCCTTGCACCCCATCGCCATAATGACATGTTATTACTATTTTGAGTAATAGAAGTGTTACGTTTTGTTTGTTAAAGTCCAAAAGACACTTACATCAGGGATCAATATCTAAGCTGATGCTCTCTTGGCTCCAGTGTGTGCCGAGGCTTTAGTATGTGTGTTTTTCTGAGTGACTCCAGCTTGCTAAGCAAAAGGTGAAGTGGGGGCAAATTTAAATAAGTAAAGAAGAATGCCCCTCCTCCCACCGCAGCCACCAAACAATATTATTTCCGCAACACAACTTCTCCTCATATAAATCCGCTATTATCCCGATAGCGTAGCATATTGTTTATTTTGGATGTGCGTTTATGAAAGTAGTTTATTACTTTTATAGCAAATATAGATGATGCTGATCACATGGGAAACTCAGGGCTCCCACTGAAGGGTTAGCATTGAGAGGCAGTGGGGTAGGGTTAATCCCCATTCACCCGGTCCTTCACTGGGTGCACCGGGGCACAAAGAGCCCCTCCCGCCTGTCCCCCCCCTCGAAAAGTCCCTGTGACCCCTGACCCCACATTTACGGCCGCCGTCCTGGGACCTTTTATGCCCTGGTCCTGTTATTATCTGCAATATTTACTCCTTTTGATTTTTCTAATGACCATTGTAGTGGTCCACACCACGACAAGGACGCTCAAGGGCCCTCCTTACTACACCAGGATCACCTCGACAAAGATACTTAGGTAAACACTGACCTGATGTAGGCTACACTTGTGACCACTTAGGGCTGATGTTTTGATTCTGAAAGAAAACTGAAGCTGCAGTCAATGAGGGGATAGCGGGGTAAGTTGAGCCATATTTTGATTAAATTAACCTGGCAACTAAGATATCTTATGCTTGGGATGTAGAACTACACTATGTGAAAGGACAAATATTAAGGTACGTTTGTGAACTGTATCAAAGAAATAGTAGTCACTTAAAGCATCTTTTTAGCAAGCAAAATTGGTTGTGGGGTAAGTTGATCATACATATAATTATTAAGGTGTAAAAAAACATTACACACAAGGCAATAATGCAATGTCATTTAGAGAATAATAGAACAGTAAGGGTTGCATCAATTAAAGCTCCTGAAACCTTTATGACTATTTTGCACTCGTAAAAGTTTATTTATTTTTGACAATAAAACTACAACAAAATACATGCATGATCCACAGCTCAACTTGCCCCATCCTACACTTTAAACTTGCAATGGCTACGTGCCAATTAGACATACAGTACGTTCAGGACATGAAGGTTTTCATGATAACAGCCCCATATATCCACTATTTCATGCTGTCCATGGATTACGAAAAAACCTTTATGGAATTGTACAATACAATTAAGGTTGAAAGAAATTCCACTTTTGAAGCTCAAGTTTTCTTCAGGGCACGTGCGTCTTTGTCTTAGCTGGAATCTCTTGTAGCAGAAAGGAAGTAATGAAAGAGGTCACCAATAAAGGGCAATATTTCACTGCTCTCAATTCAAAAGCGATATCCAGGGGGTGGCTCAACTTACCCCGCTCTCCCCTAGGCTCCAAAGACACTAGAAGATTTAGGGCTATTCTTACATTAGTTTAAAGTTGGAATTCATTCATCTGTAAGCTCTAGATACAATACAATAAATGCACTATCCTGTGTAAAAAAAGAAAAGCTTACCACATTATAACTATTGCAAAATAACACAAGCATATATTTTATTATGGTATTATTAACATAAGAGTGTTTAACTATTTGACCATTAGTGTATTAGAGCAAATTAATTCAGTTGTGTTAAGCTTTGTTCTAGGCTACAGGAGAATGAGTTTTTCTTATAAGAGCTTGTTACAGCACACTCTTCCTGCTGGATCACCAGCTCTCACAAATGGCTCCACGTTGCCATCTGCTGGCAACAGACTGGAAAACAGGTTTTTTTTTTGTTTCTTTGCTGAGGTCAAAAAGGTCAGTACACTTGATGCTTTATTTTAAACGATTTATTCCAGTGGTTAAAAAGATATTTCCAAATATCAAAATGTAATTCAAAATGGCTTTACATTACAAAAACTCTGGCACTTGTCATCTGAGATGCGTCGACAGGGAAAACCAGCCAGAACTCTGCTTCATGTCCTGCCATGATAAATAAATTGTTTATTTGTCATCATTACTGCACACACACCTTGTAAATACCTTTATAACTTTGTCACTAGCTGTGCCTCTAAGACTTTGAGAAGGTGATGGTTCTTCTGAAGCAGCCCTGAATCAAAGTAATGAGATGACATACTGTAAACTTAATGAATTAGTTTAGATCTAAACAAATAGCTCTGCGATTACATTTTTATGATGAATGATAGACTTACAGGTTATTCTGTAACATTGGCTCCTGCGGCTGAGACACTTCTGAACTTGCTCCTGTGTCTAATCACACAAAACACAATCAGCTTCATCATCACAGACCAATATTGGTCTGATGCTTGCAGTTACCTGTAACTGGGCTGACGGCTGAACGTGGGACAGGGGAGACAGAAGGGGACAGTTGGCTCGATGCAATGTGCTTTTGTTGGTCAATCATCTCAAGTAATCGAGTCCTTGCTGCTGCACTTTGTCTGTTCAACTCTAGAAGGCGCTCTTCCACACTACTCATATTGAGGATGCTCGGCTCTCCCTATAGGAAACAATGAAAGAGTGTTAGCATGTTTTTTTTTGTAATTTACTCCAATATTCATTAGTGATCTTACCTGTTGTTCACTTTCAGTTGGCTCTACAGACTTGGGGCGGCTGGACCCAGATATCCTTCGCTCCACTGCACTCTGAGGTGAGCCATTGCTTCCACAGCTCAGACGACACTCCTCCAAGTAACTGTTGTTGGGAGATGCAGAACTCTTGGCCTGATTGAGTTGTGCCTTGATCAGCTCGTTCTGTCTGCTGAGCTGGGCTATCTCTGCCATCATGGCCTCTGCTGACAGCTTTGAGTTCAGAGATGACAGTGAAACTGAAGATGTGGAGCTGGGCATTCTAGTGAGATTTGACCCTCGAGTGTTGTAGTTTCCAGAAGAATGCAGAAGTTCAGCTGGGATACGATGAGCCTCTACAGAACAAAATATGTAACATGATCTTAGTGTACTAGGAAAAGTTCCCATGCAGAAGGTCTTTTACCAGGGCGATGTGGCCAGTGGTCTCTCTGTTGAGGGGGCGAGAGCTGGACCATTGGTGCCACCTGTGTTTGGCCATGATCTCTCTCAGCTATAACTGCAATAGGAAAACATATTTTTTCTAGATAACCATTAAATTTAAAGTTTGAATAATTAACTTTATTTTTTGTTATACAGTATATAATAATAGATGTGTCACCTCTAGATAACCCTGCAGCTGGGACATTAAGCTCCTGTGTGGACATGCAGGGCATCTCTGTCCCACCCAACACCAACACTACAGTGTCCACCTTCTCCTCTATTTCTGAAATCTTCTGCTGCATTCTTGACTGAAACAAGGAATCATAAAATTATAATAAAACAGACTAAAATACTATGGTGTCACTGTTGTTCAATGCCCACATGTAAGGCGGCTGACTCTTCTCTCACAGCAGCATTCTCTGCTCTAAGTGCTTCAATCAACCCTTGTTGCTTTTTCAATTCTTTCTCCAATTGTCTTCTTTCCAAAGCTGCTTTCTGGCAGTCCAGATTGCTCTGATGTCACCAAGAAGCACAAGTTGAAATTAATGAGTTATAAATAGAGACTGCAGTCCCTGTCACTTCAGATATTTACCTTCTTGAAGAGATGGACCAAGCGTCCTAAAGTTGAAACTAAAGCCACAGAAAATCCAGTGAGTCCTTTGGTCCTGTGTGGGTGAGGACTCTGGTCTGAAGATGGAATTGAATCAGGACTGAAGCCGTCCAACTCAGCCTCTACCTGGCCCAGCATGGACTGTAAAAGGCCTAAACTGGACTGGTCTCCGCTGAGAGAAGCAAAGGAAGACCCATCCAGCTCAGAGCTCCTATCAACACATTTCTTTGTTTTTCTCATGGAGCAGTTGATGTTGCCTGGAAAACATCACAAACGACATACAACAAGTAAGAATTTAATGTAAAATAAGTCCATAACAAAATAAAACTCTGGGGAGTACCTGAATGACCTGAACGACCTGAATGACGCTCAGGGTTAAGAACTTCAGCAATGAGTTCTTCATCATTGCTCTGAGTCTCCACAGCCTGATAATGTGAACGTCTAACCCGCTGCACAGCCACAGTGGCATTAAGAGCTGGGGAGAAAAAAAAGACAGGATTTTTGTGTTGATGATGTGCCTGGCACAATGAAGCTGACTGCCAATCGTACCTGCTGCGTCTGGGGCCCGGCCGGCTGCACAGGGGGTTGCTGGGAGACTGCTGATCGTCTGCTTCCTCGTCTTCCCTGCGGATCGAGACTTCATTCTACGAATATTAGCCCTGAAAAGATAATACAGCTGTGACAACTAGGCTGAAAAGTACACTATGTTTTCAAATAATGCAGTGATACCTTTGGATGACATTGAAGTTTAAACAGCTGGGATTATTTTCATCACAATCATCCTCATCTGAATATTCCACTTCATTAAGAGCCTATGAATGTGTTTAAGAACAAAACAGAAAAGTGAAACAAAACAGCAATGACGCTATTTAAAATGATCATTGCTAAATGCACCTGTGAGTCCATCATTGACTGACTAAGCAGAGAAAGCTCAGTTGGAGGATCTGGTCGTTGAAACACAGGAAGCACAGAGTTAGAGTTGCAGTTTGGAGCTTTAGTAACACTAGGATGCCCTGCAGGAAAAATAATAAAAAATGGTTAATCGGTATACAGTTCAATACATGGAGAACTTGTAGAAGAATAACTGAGGAGGTTTTGTACCAGGCTGTCTGCGGGGAGCATCTCCAAAAATGTCTTTGACCACAGACATAGCTCTATCAGAGCGAGCAAGGACATCCTGCAGCAGCATCTGGTCAGACAGAACCTATCGATAGTAGTTATTGATGAAGAGGAGGACAATAATTTGAAAAAATAAGATTATACGGAGATAACTCATTAACTCATAAAGACCTCTCTGATGATGCTGAGACTGGTTTCATCCAGAGGTGAAGGACTTCCATGTCTGAGACGCCGTTTTAAAGCCTTCTCTCTGAGCTCCCACTGAGCTGCTACTTTATTGTGTGACTTCATAATTTCATGTCTGTGGCTCTGAAGAACACCATGAACAGTATTACTTCTTTGGTAGTTGCACAGCTGTTTTAACTTTATAGTAGAATGTCTTACCAGTTCAGCATGAGTCAGCTTGTGTACAGACAGGTCGGTTACTGTGCTCTATAAAAACATACATAGCTAATTTTGTGTTTAAATGGTATGTTCAACATCCTTTACCGCATTACTACTCTACTCACCACCCATTCTTTCTTTGGAGGTGCTGTCTTTTTGGGTCGCAAAGTCCTTTTTACTGCTTTTGTGTGCTGTTGTTGTCGCCCAAACCTCATAGATGACATCTAAATGAAGACATAATTAAACACATTTGAACATACATGGTAACAGTACTACTAGCGTTAACTCTATGCATGTGCAAGGAAAAAGCAAGCTAAGTTGACTGGTCGAGTTAGATCTGCTAAATCTAATGCGGTAGAGGCTAGCTACAGTAACCTTAGATGAATAAATCTGG
>OMNZ01078368.1:5010-15038 GCA_900303255.1 Lesueurigobius sanzi
TACAGTCTCCCCACAGACATTCATATCATATGAGAGAAATATGAACATTTTAGACATTTTACAAGCTGTTAAAGCCTTCAGAGGATATGGACCAAATTTAGAAAAAACTGCCACGGGCTTAAGAGGTTAAACGTGACCTAAACCTGGCCTAAATCTGGTCTAAACCTGGTCTAAATCTGGCCTACACCTGGTCTAAACCTGGTCTAAATCTGGCCTACACCTGGTCTAAACATGGTCTAAACCTGGTCTAAATCTGGCCTACACTTGGTCTAAACCTGGTCTACACTTGGTCTAAACCTGGTCTAAACATGGTCTAAATCTGGCCTACACCTGGTCTAAACATGGTCTAAACCTGGTCTAAACATGGTCTAAACCTGGTCTAAATCTGGCCTACCACTTGGTCTAAACATGGTCTAAACCTGGCCTACCACTTGGTCTAAACATGGTCTAAACCTGGTCTAAACCTGGCCTACACTTGGTCTAAACCTGGTCTAAACCTGGTCTAAACCTGGTCTAAACATGGTCTAAACTTGGTCTAAACATGGTCTAAACCTGGCCTACACTTGGTCTAAACCTGGTCTAAACCTGGTCTAAACCTGGCCTACACTTGGTCTAAACATGGTCTAAACCTGGTCTAAACCTGGCCTACACTTGGTCTAAACCTGGCCTACACTTGGTCTAAACATGGTCTAAACCTGGCCTACACTTGGTCTAAACATGGTCTAAACCTGGTCTAAACCTGGCCTACACTTGGTCTAAACATGGTCTAAACCTGGTCTAAACCTGGCCTACACTTGGTCTAAACATGGTCTAAATCTAACAAACAGTATAGACCCTTTCATTGTTTGTAAACATTCTGGGCTTAGCTGGAGGCAGAAAGCTAGATCCCTATCTATTTCCATTGTAGCTGTTGTCATAGTAACGATAAACAAATGTCTAACTGTTGTTGTAAATAACAGATAAAACCTTATTTTATCGTCTCAGATGTCATTCCTCTTGTTCTTGCTCCTTAAGCCACAACAGGACCACATTTTTAGTTGTAGTTTTACACTTATAATCACCTGTTTTAGTTTAATCTTATTCCTCTTGCTCACTTCCTGCCTCCAGCTGATGTCACTGATGATGTAAACAGTGAAAGGGTCTAAAGGACAGTATAATATGGAATTCAATGATATCTGATAGGCTCTCTGGGCCAGGTGGGTGTAGCTACAGAAATCTAACAGGATCAGGCAGGGCCATGAGACAGTGTCCTCTGCAGAAGACAGATTCCTTCCTTTAAAAAAAATCTTGGCTGCCCCCTAGTGGCTGGATGGTTTTGTCTTTCCCTTAATTCTGATGGGCCCTTGATGATGGTAGGCCCCTGGGCTCCAGCCCCTGCTAGCCCGTTGGATAAGGTGGCCCTGCCTTTAGTGAATGGCTGCATTCTGGGCTTCCTCCCCCGAGCGAAGGGTCCTGGAGGGGACATAGGGGGTGAGGAGGTCAGACAAGTGTGGCACCAGACCATTAAGAGCTTTAAAAGCTACGAGTTCAATTTTAAAATCAAAGCGAGATTTTACTGAGGGCCATTGGGGGGATACAAGAACCGGAGTGATGTGATCATATGGGAAAAGTCTTGCTGTGGTGTTCTGAACTATTTGAAGTTGCTTTGATTTATCCCTCAGTAAAGTGCATTAGTCTAGAATAGATAAAAGCATAAATTACTTAATCTATGTCAGCAGGGGTTAAAATCACTTAATGAATTAACACGAACGCGCATCAGACTAGAAATCTGTGTTTTGACAGTTACCATACTGCCCTCCACCTCAATTTAAAACTATAAACACATTTGAGTTATCGGTGGTGTGAAAAATCACTATATGTGTCGTCATGGCTCATTAAATCAAAGCCTTTACCTCTGAACAAACACAAACATCCTTTTAAAGTCCTTTGTTAATGAATGCACCAGCTCCATATTTCAGCGGCTCCATCTTTACAGGGATCATCAGACGATCTGTTTCTCTGTTGCTTTTGGACGCGTCTCCTTCCTTCAGGGATGAGCTGTGACGAGAACAAGGAACTCTCCCAACAGTTTCCCCAAAAGCTGTTCCGGATGATTTTTAAGAACTTCATGAACCAAACGATGCTCATTTGGAGGGGTCTGCGTGTCCTTCCTGAGGTGACTCCCCGCAGCTTTTCAACAGATGTCTTTAACATTTGAATATAAAGGTGGAAAGTTGGGTTGAAAGTTTAGCCTAGAGCTGCGTGCTATTGGAAAAACCTGTGATATCACGCGATGCTGACATGCAATATAGCCATTACGATATTTTGCAGTATTTTACTAAATCATTTCAACGCCGGAGGTACTTACACAAATCGTAAGTACCATGTTTTTGTTGTTCAGCCAATTGTGCCAAAACATGACTTCAAAAAACACTAAATAAGGACAGAAACAAGGCTAGAAATAAATTAGGAAGATTAAAACTAAAACTTTTGCACATATAAGTTCTTTTATTTTTTTGCTTTAGGCTGAATTACAGAAAAAATGTGTTGACCTCAGTCAGATGTAGGGGGTAGGGGAATCTTATTTGTATAGCCATTTTCATATGACACAAGTCACACCCAAAGCGCTTCACACATGAAAGGGAGGGGGTTCATTCACTCCATGCTGATGGTGGTAAACTACATTTGCAGCCACAGTTTCCCCTGGGGCAGACTGACAGAAGCGAGGCTGCTCACATCTGCGTCAACGGTCCCTCTGACCACCACCAACCAGCCACCAACCAGCCACCAACCAGCCGGGACTCAAACCCCCGACCTTCTGATCATGAGACCTGCTCTACCATCTGCACCACTGTCGCCCAATGTAGTCACGATTAATATGGGGGAAAATATTACACAAAGTACTGCCTTCAAACCAGCAATTAGTTTTAAATAAAGAATAAAGTTTTTTTTTTTTAGAAATGGTGCGTTCCAGGCAAAAATGTCCAACTTGCAACTGGATGAAATGCCTTGAAACGCTGCTCTAGCTGGTAATTACAATTAAACACTGACCAGTTCTGTCTCTGACTGCACTGATATGACGTCACACAACATGACGACACCGGTGCCAGCGGTGGAGACTTTCTTCCTGAATGCTTTCTTAAAGAAAAATATTTTTTCTGTACCTGTTTTCAGATTTATCTTATTTTCGATACCATACTCAGTCAAAACAGCTGAAATTTAGATAAATAATGAATTTGGATCATTTAAACTTTTTGTGTAGATGATGAAATAATTTAGCATAGGTATAGAAAAAAAGGATTATTCAGGTATCAGTATCATAAACCAAGTATCGCTAAAGTACTAGTATCGATACCCAGCCGTAGTCACAACAAAAACATGAATAGTATTAAAGTTGGATTTTTACCTAGTGCTTTATTTTAGTTACTACTTTTTTCTTCACCAAAATGAATAATACAATAACTTTAAATGAACATAACAGATTTTTCCCCTTCCTACGCACCTCTGCTCGTCAAAGTGAAACTCTCATGGCTGTCTTTAATAAGTGGACAGTCGTGACCTGAGTTTGGGTCGAGGCAGTGATGAGGTTGAACGAGGTCAGTGTCTGGAACAGTCTGGAACAGCACTTCCGAGACCTCTGTGTGTGAAGCTTGTGTCTTCTTCAGCTGCAGCTGGCTCAGGGGCTTCAGGTGCTGAAACAGAAACCTCTGTCCCAGGTGCAGACAGAGGGAGCTTTATGCACCTCATAAAGCGTTTTGTTCAAATGAGAACCAGAGGTGTTTTGTTGCAGGTTGTTGCGTCTGTGCTTATTTTCTCAGTGATAATGATTGTAGCATCGATCCAGAGAAGGACAGAACTGATCTTTAAATGAGTTGTATTGGAGTGTCATAAACCAACATAAGAGCTAGACGAAACAAAATAGCAATAACTACATCCATGTTTACACATGTAGCCATCATTATTATACTGTAGCTCATTACATTGATGCACTTCTTACAGTTCGTGTACCGTAGTGATTTAAAACTACCTCATAATCCTTTTATCCCGTCAGTGCACATGCATTGGATTGATTTCAAAGTACTCTCCTCAATATTTAACTAAATTAATCTCAATAAAACAACATTATTGACTATACTATCCGACTGAATATACTATACTACCACTATCTTTAAGGCTAGGTTTAGTTTGGATTAGCAATTCATAAGGCCCAATGGCCCCATGGTGAGCCTATAGAGCCTATGTCTGCCTAGTACCTTGGAGCTGCATATTACACGTCTAGCTAATCCTGCTCATCCACAGTGGAACGTAAGGCCCAATGGCCTTAGAGCCTGCATGAACAAGACCTAGGTCTACATATGAGCTCCTTGCATGTCAAGTTATCCCTGTTTCTCCTCCGTTGGACATAAGGCCCAATGGCCTTATGGTCAGCCTAGAGCAGGGATCTCCCTTTCCAAGTAGCTCACCAAAGGCTTTTCACATTTCTACATGCAGTTGATGATTTGTATGCATTTTTTTTTGTTCTGAGCAAAATATTTCCAAACATTAGCAAAGTAGCATTAGCATGCAAAACTACTATAATTTTCTTTTATTGTGTTGAATTATCACCTTGGCCGCCCTGTAGACATATACACAGGTTTATTTGAAGCATAAGTAGCTCAGTGCCATTTTTGTTATGCAAAAGTAGCTCACTGGGTTGAAAAGGTTGGAGACCCCTGGCCTAGAGTCTACTTTCGAGCTCCATGTTACGCTTCAAGTTATTCCTGGCCTAATGGGTCATTGGTTCATTGGTTACACGAGAACCTGCTTGAACGGGTGGGCGAAGGGGAATAATGCTTCTTATGTGTGTGAGTCGAGGGGTCTGGTGTGTGTGCAGGGAATGTCCCTTTGTGTATTCAAGTGAATATTCATGGGCGGGGCAATGGGATTGAATGGGGGAAGGGGATTGGTTCTAGGTTGTAAGGCGTTTTGTGTTACATTCATGTACAGTATGAAAAGCGCTTTATAAGCAAAGACTGATTGACTGATTGATAATGGGGGTAATCTGAATCCGTGGCCCTTTTCTGTTTCACCACAAACTTTTCTTTGCATCTTTTGCAATACGTCAAGTTTCCATTATCATGTTATACTCACACGGAAGCAGTGGTTTCACTTGGAATAATTTTGAAAAACACGGTTGTAAATAAATCTGAGCTATTTCTATCCTTCATTGATTAATCTCTCATTATATACCTAGTATTATGTATGTAAGAAAACATAGATTACAGGATAAATGAATGCAAATCTAAATATAATTTGTGAGCAGAATAATGGGTCATGAATTTGGAAACTACATTGTGTTAAAACGTGTGTGAAACTTTCAAAAAGATGACGGTGATTTTCAGTCAGAACTCAAAATATTCTGTCATTCATTTTCAGTTAATGCAACCTCTGCCCGGAAGTTACCAAAATAAAATCTGAATAAAGCATGACAACATAAAAGGAGCCAATTAAAAGTGAAGAAAGTACTACACACTTACTCCTTTTTACTACGTTTCAAGCCAAACTGGATCTGGAAGAACCATGTCTCAATCAAACAACGTGTACTTTCATTATTGCACGGATTCCATGTTTCTTTGTAGAATTATATGGAGTTTCTCAAAATGTATTTTTCTCACATTGTTGCAACCAAATCTTCACTTTACAGACTTCAACATTTCCAGTTTTGTACCCAACAATATTGTGAAAGGGTTTTTTTTTTCTCAGAAGGATTTTTCAATATCCAATTCCTTTTGGACTTTTGAACCTAATAACTAGCTTCTTCATACATAAAGAAAATATCCAAAAACTCTCTGAGTGTGTTTGTAATGAATACATCAACAAAATAAAACCATACATTTAAACCTGGCTTCGTCCATTATTAATATT
The DNA here is from genome assembly GCA_900303255.1 of Lesueurigobius sanzi. Classification (NCBI taxonomy): domain Eukaryota; kingdom Metazoa; phylum Chordata; class Actinopteri; order Gobiiformes; family Gobiidae; genus Lesueurigobius; species Lesueurigobius sanzi. The sequence continues at coordinate 10,894 of OMNZ01078368.1, forward strand.
TGGCACATTTTAACAGAAAGAAAACCATTTTTTCCTCATATTTATGTCCGCAAAACTTCTACCTTCTATCTAAAATCTATACATTTATTAATTTCCCCTGTATTCACCTGCTGGGTCTGACCTTAAAACCTGATTTCTGTTCCGTGACACCATCAGTGCTCTGTTTGGTTTACATTACCGCTCCGTGTGCGGCTTAAAACAAATAATTTCATAGGAATTCAACGCATTTCCTACGAAAACATATAAAACTCGCTTTGTTCCTAAACCTTTACACCACAGCTGCTTTAATCTCCATAACACTCAACAGATAGCTGCAATAGATCTGAGGCAGCTTTGTAATTTTCCATAATATTGTATTTTTATGTGATCGCTGCGTATAGTGCGTGCGTGTGTGTGTGGTCTTCCATTTCCTGCAGGGAGAAGGAGAAAAAACACGAGCCTGACTGGCAACTGGTTTATTGTTAACTGGACAAAAGTGACAAACAAGTGGAAAACAAAACAGAAAAACACACACATTTATGGTGTTTTGAGGATTCCTTACAAATTCCAACATAGAAACGGTAAAAACATACAAAATTGAAATGTTTTGAAGTACAGTGGCAACGGGTAGATTGCCCTGAAGAGCTTATTCACCAAATAAATTAAAAATGTTTGTAGATTTTCCCCTCGATTTTGTTCTGCAAGCGCCGACAAACACACTTTTTTTTCTCCTCGAAAATAAGAAAACTTTTCCTGATTGTTGCGTACGAAAAGGCAGAAAGTTCCCTTTAAAAACACAGTGAGGTGACTTGAAAATGGAAAGTCTGTAAACAGGATTAAGTGTTTTATCACGCAGTACTTTTACTTCTGCTTGAGCAATAGTACTTTGAAGTCTCAATACTCCATTACGCTTTCCACTTGGAGTAAATCTGCATGTGACCAAACCTTCATGTCGACATAATAAGCCCAAAGTTGAGAGCATCGTGGCCCCATTGTTCAGTCGAAGATCAGACTGAGGTCCCCCAATTATAATTATTCACTCTATTCAAAGGAATTTACAGCTTAATATTACAAATTAAACAACATATAGCTATTACTGAAACCTAAATACTGTTTTTAAACTCCGTCTTGTAATCGGAGGGTTAGTGGTTCGATCCCCGCAGGCGCACACTGTCGTTGTGTCCTTGGGCAAGACACCTCACCCACCTTGCCTCCAGTGTCTGTGTACACTGGTGTATGAATGAGAGTGTGAATGGGTGAGTGGTTCCTTGATGTAAAGCGCTTTGAGCCTAAAGCAGGTAGAAAAGCGCTATATAAATGTGACCATTTACCATTTATTTGCAAAAACAGATAAGAGCCATTGACAAAAATCTATTTTCTATTCTATTTTAGTGCATCCGATATATTATATATAATATTAAGCCATTAGTTATTGATCAAATTGATTAAACTTTACTTTTACTGGTGTTACCTGTAGAGTACAGTGATAACATCTAAAACTATTTTGCAAAAACATTATAACAGAGATATCTGCTTTGCAAAATCCTATTTTCTTTAGTTTACAACATTGAGTTTGATGTATTTGTGATTGAAAACAGTATATTTTCGACCCAAAGACAAGCCAATTAACTCTCAGTCATCAAATATTTGGGACAAAACTTCAGCGGTGTTGCAACAAACTTTTTCCTCTGATAAAGCAACATGAAGCATCTATCGTTTATAGATTTACTCATAGTGGAAAGTCTGACCAAAGAGTATCGAGATAATCCCCATAAAATGACTCAAGATTGCAAAAAGTAAACAAGAAACAAGTTGAATCTTCTTGAAATTACTAAATTTGCCATTGTTTCGAGATGATTTCACTTAATCCTAGATGACTTTTTGCAGTGAAGAAGTAAAAATAAAGGTCAACTTCTCACTACCCTTCTTTGATTTGTGTTTTCCGAGCCAAGAACGGTTTCAAGTTGACTACGGAGTTCATGTTTTCTTTACATTACAGTCTAATAACCCTAAAAGACGAGTTATCCTCTTCAGACCTTACATAGTTGCATCCAATTTTTGATTTCATTTCCCACTGACGATAATTACGCCTATTTTGGACTTATTTTCGTCAACAATCCCTTTTCTGGTACGATTGACCGAGCTGAGTTTAATCCTGGATATCGGAAAGAGCGGAGAGAGAGAAAATACGACATAAATGTACCAAAAACAGCGGCATAGACACTTTTGATTAAAAAAACAAAAAGCAACGGATACGAAACCACTGAAAATAAAACATGTTAGAACCGAGTCTGTTGTGGGCCCTCGTGTTAAAGCCACGCTGCGGGACTCACCCAAATGTGTTCACGTGACACATCACAATATTGGAGAGAGCCTATAGTTTATAATTGAAGGGGAGGGCGGCTGAAAATGACATGGCTGTAACTATGGCAACTGTCAAAATGGAGATTGTCTTAGTTTATCGCTAATTTCTCTGTAATTCCTCAGCCAATCCACATGAAACAAAAACTGTCACAGAGTCCAATGTCTTCTCTGTCAGCACATATGAACTAAGGTCTAATTAATTTCTCATAAAGGTGTACAAAAATGGTGACAAAATTCAAAAACATATTGGCTCAAAATAGAAGAATAGAAAGAAATGTTCAGAATAACATGAACGAAACCTATACAACAAAATGGGAGCTATACCGTTTTTGAAATTCATTTTTAAACAGAAAATCTCCAAATGTTTTCCCTGATTATTATTTGATAGTGATTGGATTCACAAACCTGCCATATTATTCTTAAGGCTTAAAGTCCTTTCTACTGGGTCAACATAAAGTTTTTGAATATGGTCACCACCTTTGGACACCTTTATGAGAGAATACCCAACTATAAGTCACACTTTTTCTCATAGTTTGGCTGCTCCTGCGACTTATATATTAATAATTACTATGTTATGTTAACATACCAGACACCTATTCAGTTCATTGTTTATGCTTTGTGTAGCTGAATAACCATCAATGTGCAACGTTAGCATACTGCACACCTATTCAGCCTGTTGTTCTCTATTCTGTTGTTACTATTATAACTTGACTTTCAAGATGAAATGTCTGCTCTTGGTCTCGGATTTTGTCAAATATATGTTTTTTTCTTCTTCATTATGCATTTTTTGGCTGGTGCAACTTATACTCCAGAGCAGGGGTCTCCAACCTTTTTTACCTTGCGAGCTATTTTTGCGTAACAAAAATGGGAGCAAGCTACTTATACTTCAAAGAAACACTAGGCGTGTACTAGGCCTCTAGGACTGCCAAGATGATCATTCAACTCAATAAAAGAAAATGACAGTAGTTTCTGCTTTGTACTTTGCTATGTTTGGAGATATTTTGCGCAGAACAAATAAAATGCATCTAATATGTGACTCATCAAGTGCATGTAGATACAGTATGTACAAAGCCTTTGGCGAGCTACTTGGAAAGGACTCGCGAGCCACCGGTAGCTCCTGAGCTACTGGTTGGAGATCCCTGCTCCAGAGCAACTTATAGTCCAGAAAATACGGTAATTACACTTTAGTTCATAAGTGCTGACAAAGAAGACTTTAAACTTCAGGACAGTTTGTTTGTTTCATGTGGATTGGTCCAGGAACAACAGAGAAATTAGCAATAAACTAAAAGACAAGAAGTCTACAATTTAATTGTTACTATTGTTACCAGTATAGAATTTTCAACTGCTCTGTTGTTATGTCACACGAACACAACCTATAACTAGAATAAAATACAAGCGTTTGTTTAGTTTTTATCAATGCTTTCTTTGTGCCTTGGTGACAGGAAACCAAACATAAAGTTTAAATACATTATCTTTTGAGTTTTCCAGTCGTTTAGCTGCTTTTGTGATGAAGCAACGTGAGGCAGAGACTGTTCCGCTGTGTGGCTTTAACCGTCTGGTCCATCACAGAGCATTCAAGTCATGTATGTTCTGAATTAACACTTCATTGTTCGTGTGCAGGCATTAAAGATGCAACATTCACTGACTGTGAGTGTTGTGTCACGATAAATCTGTCCATCAGACACAGGAATAAACCATTTTAAACACGTATGAAGTGTGTCTGAAGCGTGTGTGTAGTGTGTGTGGAGCGTGTGTGGAGTGTGTAGGGAGTGTGTGTGTAGTGTGTGTGTAGTGTGTGTGGA
>OMNZ01078375.1:0-10024 GCA_900303255.1 Lesueurigobius sanzi
ACACTACCAAGACGCTTCCTTCCTTGGACCATTTTTCTTTTATATTCTATTGTATAGTGACCTTGAGTGTCTTGAATACTGGAAGCTGCACACTGTGAATGTCCATCAAGAGTCAAAGTTTAAGAATGCTCTGATTCATTTACTGTAAACATTTCAGTTTTGTCCTGGTCATATTTTTTCTTTTCCCCAATTTGTCCTGCTCTGAAAATATTTACCTGACGCATAAAAGAATTCCTGCACTAGGTATTATGACACAAACTCTGCTCTTCACTTCACCTGCCAGTCAGACAATGCTACGCCTGATCAGTAGAAGTTATTAAAATTATTAGAACAGGTAATGTAATAAGAAACTTAATAAAACTTATGGAACACATTTTTTGTCTTGTGTAAATAAGTTCTGTCTGCAGTCTGGAATCTTTGTTGTCGGAGTTGCAGATTTTCACGATGCGTCCCTTATGAAGAGACACAATTAACATCCAATCACGCTGCAGCAGCCCCAGCTGCACTGATTATTCCTTTATTATGTAGCCACGAGATAAGACTAAAACACGGCCAGCTTAAGAGAGCAATGTTTTGGTTTCTAAAGTTGAGCACAAAATCTCTGCAGATAGCACAGCATGTTCCCATTCCAAAGTCATCCTTAAACACCCAGTTCCCATATTATACTTTAAGCGATGTCTCACTTTATAGACCACACTGTTTAATATTTGCATATTCTGCACACATTATGCCTCTGGCTAATATACAGTAATACTAATTAGCTTTTTATATCAAGCAAGTACTTATTTACTGTGATTATGTTAAATTTGTGTTTTGCCCAGCTTTATATTGAAAAACCATACATTTCTACGTCAAAATAAACAAGTGTATAGTATAGTGTACAAGTATAAAAATACATAATATACTGTATATCTAATTAAATATTGTATATGTGAGCAGAATCATGGAACACTGGAATCTACATTGTGGTGAAACACGTTTGTAAAACTCAAAGGATGAAGATGGCTTGACTTTCAATCTTACCTTTCTGTCAGAACTCAAAATATTCTTTCATTGAGAATTTAATAAAAATACACTTGTACAAGTTAAATACAAGTTAATGTAACCTCTGCTGTGAATACACAGGAAGAAGTTTATTACTGTTTCAACTTCCTGAAAACGTTTGGATGTTGTGGCTCTCTGAGGGAACTCTGGCACATACTAAAGTAAAAGTAAGCCATTTCTAATTATTTACAGACTGTGAGTCCTTCTGCTCAGTTCCAGGTGCCTGAAAACGGCCTCCTGCTGAGACATGAAACTACCTCTTCCAGAGTTTTCACTTCATAAATTGAAAAAATCAAAAACTCTGGCAGGAAAAGGGGTGCCTTATTAGGTATAGCCATAGGCTACCCTAGCCATAACCTATTATGAAACAGGTCTTTGACTGACCCCATAATACAAGTTATATCTCAAGGCTGATAATAGCTTACTACCATTATACTGATGTAATAGTCATTGTGAAATGGACGGAAGCATTAGTCTGCAGTCTGCAGTAATGTACAATGTTATGATTATGACACTGTTGATAAACAGGAGTCAAAGCTAAGAGGAAGCCGAGCTGCAGGTGTGGATGCTTTAGAGGGACAGTTTGTAAAAGATGTTTTGGAGATAAACTTGTTGAAGTTGCTACCAGAGGAGGACCAAGGGGACTTACTGTATGAATCAAATAAGAGATGACTTAGTTAGTTGTGGGATTAAAGAGGACACAAGCGCCAAAGAACCATTGACCAAACCTTTCTGAACAACTTTTTACAAATATTTGTGGTTTTATGCTTACGCAAATGCTTACGAGTCCAGCACGGCCTCACATCCTGGACTAGGTGGAGTTCCTTATTTCATTATCAACCACTGGCATGCCAAAATTCATTATGCCAACCTTCTGTTCTTGTGCAACCAAGCGTGCCAAAGCTAACGCGCGGAACAAATTCTTACCCTTCGTCAGGTACAGCCTCCATTCACCTCTCCTCCACCTCCCCACATACCCGCTCTCTTCTGCTAATAAGTATGTTTAGGACGTGATTCACCTGCATCAAAGGATTCCTGTGAAGTGGCCCGCTTTGTATTGCTGGGCTGTGATTAGTCATTACTGTCAAAGCCGCGGTGTTTCCTGCCCTTTGCCTAGCTTTGAAGCCAACAGGTGCTTGTAGCCCAAATGCAACTGCCCTAAGCGGTACCATAGCTTTTCCCAGTGCATATCGAAGAATGTGCTAGTCAAGGGCTGCTTTTTCTCTCTGGTTATTCTTCATTCTCTTTCATCAGAGCTGGAAAATGCTTTGCATGTGACACAAGTTTCTCTTGATCTGCACAGCTATTTTATTTTTGGATTTAGGATGCGGCATCTGCCCCAGACTGTCAACCAAATACAGTGCATATTTTCAAAGTCCATCTGTCTCCTGTTCTTTACATCTAAATTCCCCCTCAAAAAAACACGTTTCCCACGTCTGACAAAGCCGCCGACCCGGTTGCCATGGAAATTGATAGGGTGACACCTTGGATTTTTGACCACACAGTGACAAGTTATTCCAGCCGGAGTAAAAGGGGCTTTGTCAGGGAAACAAAGAGGTGGCTTAGGAGGGCTTTGCAGCACTTGGGGGATTTCCTCTATTTATGAGACTATATAAAAGCACCAGCGTAGAATTGAACGGCCAAACTGGTCTGCCACTCACCAGCAGTCCCCAATCAGTCTGCTATTCTCGACACTGTGCAGTTTTGTTACAGTTATACATAGCAGCTTTGTGGCTACTGGCAACCAGATGAGCATTTGAAAAGCACACAGCAAGAGCTTAGAACTAGCCCCTCTTTAACCCTGACCACCTAAAGAGAGGTCAGACCACTCAGCCGTTTTTTTCTGTAGTTGTTTGAAGTACTGGCCTTAAGTGTCTAGACCATTTTAAACCAATTACTTGTTGATACATACTTCAAAGACACGGTATAAACTCTGCATGTGTTCCTTTCACATCTACACAATTAACTGCAGCCACTTAAGTGTTGTATTTTATTATCTACGTGTTATTTTTACCCTTATTTATGTCATAAGCCAAAAACAAATCTTTAGTAGTTTAACAGATGAAGCCTGTTCGGTTCAACTGTATGCCATTGTTTTATTATTTTATTGTCTTATTAGGATCCCCATTAGTCTTTCTGGGGTCCTTTAAAGAGAACATACCGAGGATTGAAATAACTTTACTCTTATATCCTTGGTGGACCTGGCATAGATCAAGGTGCTATAGTCTGCTCCCAGGACTGAAGAGTCTGACTGATGGGTGTTACAGTGGAGTACAGTTTAGCTACACGGTCCCAATCTTGTATTGAACTGTCAGTATTTTAGTTGATGACTAAAGGCTGTTTATGTGTCAAAAACATTTTACACTCCTATTGTTTGTTTTGAAGGAATAAATCAACACAATATATTACAATCTGTGCAGGTTCTCAGTCATACAGGAGTTGTCCATCGTAGGCAAAGATTCTTCAGCCTTCATCTATAGATAGATAGATAGATAGTATCTATCTATCTATCTATCTATCTATCTATCTATCTATCTATCTATCTATCTATCTATCTATCTATGCACTATTATCCATCTATTATTACCAGATTTACTGAGGATAAAAAAATGAAACACAATATACATTTTTTACCATGACACAGGCTCAGTCAGACTGCCAGTTTCCAACAGTGTCGTAATGAGGTACGAAGAGGTGGTGGCACTTAGGAAATGTGTTTGAAATTGATGGATTGTGTCCAGATGGTCACCAGCGCTGGAAGGCCAGTAGGAGCTCTGTTAGCGTGTCAGCAAAGATACACTGCTAACTATCTAAACAGAGCATTCCACGCTGTTCAGCTAACGACAGAGACTTGTTAAGCGCTGTACTTTCGACGTGAGATCCACTCAAATTTTGCACATGGGAACTTTTAGGCAGATGCCGTTTGGCGGTGTTTTTTTTGCGTATTTGATCAGTAATTGTTACCGTGGCCAGTGTTATGGATAAAACCCGCTGCCTCATGTGAACTTGTGGGGGTAACGGGGTGTCAGAGAGACGGAGGCCTCTTCTCCTGTGTAGGCTCTACAGTCTAATGGGCGCTCATCAATTCCTGCTGTCCAGGCAAGTGGGTGTCATGACTCCTGTAACTACTTCTGACAAGAGTGATGAAGCACTTGTTCAAGTTGTAAGATTGCGAGTTTGAAGCCTTTCGATATGAGTCTGAGTGGTGCAGTTGAGTGAAAGAGCGTCTCGGAGTAGGCCGCGACAGGAGGAGGGTGTCGGAAGCTAATGATCGCCATCTGTCTTGAGCTGGGGGAGCATCTTTGGGCTTATTGGAATAAAACAAAAACAGGGATTTGCAGATCTGGCATGGTGCTCTACATGGCTTGGGTGGACGGTTGGATGGTGGAATGGGACAGGGAGACTGTAGAGAGAGCTGCTCGTCTCACACTAATGACTGCCGCTCTTCGGTGACGGAGTTTGTTCAGCGTATACTTACTGTGTGCCAGAGTCCACATCGGGAAATATGTTAGCGTGTTTGTCCATGTGCTTATGAGCTCACACGAGGGATCTCTTGGAGAGACGGGCCAGCCTGATTGTCTCGTCATCTGTTCGGACTCAATGACAGCCTTTTCACTGCGTCTTCTGAATTGACATTGATAAATGGAGGTTAGGAGGTTAATCACAAACCTGGCACAATACAGAGACTAGCTCACACACACCACATTTACTGTATGTACACCGGAAACATTCTGGACAATGAGAAACAAATGTACATTATAGGTGTCACATTTATCAGCAAAATGATTTAAAGGTACACTGTGTAACATTCTGAATACTTCCAGACATACAAACCATGCACCTAATGACCAGCTAGACACAGAAAATGATATTTCTTTGCAGTGGGTTACCAAAGAATGAGGACCTAACCTATTTAAATCTCATATTTGGCTGCTTTTAGTCCATGGAGATGAGCAGGAGACGTCCCCGCTCCCAGGACAGTTACAAGTTATGTCTTAGGAGAGATGAGCTGCTCACAGCAAAGACACATGTATAATTAATACTTGTATTGTATTCTGTTTATTGGGTGAAACAAACAACACAAGCTACTAACTATTCAAGGAGAAGCATGCAGGTTACGTGAGGTTCTTAGTAGCAGGACCGGAAGAAGCTCTTGTTTTCCATCAAATCAATCCGGCACATTGCTGTTGTTATTTTATGTCGTATAAATTAACAGTTAAATTGCTTAAGTGAGATGTAAAAATCGTTCATGGTGAAGAAATTGCCTCTGGTGACAATCAATCCTCACGGGTTAAGGAACACTAACTTCCTATTGATTGAACGCGCCAATCTGAAAAGTTTGCAAAGACATCGAGCTCATGTAACAACACTATTACTCCAGCTCATAAAAACACACATTAACCTAATAATAAGAACGAAATGTACTGCATACAGCCCAGCAACCTCTCCGAGATCCAATGCGTTTTCGTTTTAAAGCGGTTCTTCTCACAAGGGACATGTTTATGCTCATGAATGTTTAAGGCGGAATTGCTATCAATGGGGAAGTTAAAGGTCAACAAGTCAATAGTTTCACCCACTGTGCAGCAGCCTGTTGGTAATGAAGACTCTGTGGCCATTCTTCAAGCTGCTGTGCATAGTTTAAACGCAATAAAAAAAAGAAAAGAAATGTATTCCTTGTCCATTTTGCCATTGTATAAACAGGAGTAGAAGTCAGTGACCCTTGAAAAGACATCACCAGTATAAATGGAGTATGGTGTGCCGCTGTGATAAAGTGTCCAGGTATCCTCTGCTCATTCTTCACATACTTTGTTATATATCTCTCTCTCGAGCTCCGATCTTGCTCCTCTTTCCCCCCTCTCAGCCGACACTACCTGCCTTGCCACTCCATCTTTATTTCTCTCATTTCATTTCTCGCCAAGGTCAAGGGTGCAGTCATGTTCACCAGCTGTCTCCCACACTCAGTCATTTGCTCTCTGACTCGCAGGTCTACAACATTGGTGTTACATAAGTGTTTTAAATGATCACATCCATATAGGGCTTTTCTATCTCCGATGGGCAAAGCGCCGTACATCCAGCAAACACATTCATGCACCGGTGTACACAGTAAGACAGGTGAAGTGTTTTGCCCAAGGACACAGCACCAACGGCGGCCTGGGTTCAAGAACTAGAATGTTGAGTCTAGCTTTAGGATGTCTAAAGAGGAGATTTATGGATGTTGTGATGATTAGCTTTACATACTAATCATGAAGTCTGATTAGTATGTAAAGCTGCGGTTCTCAATTGGTGAACCCAAAAGTGGATCGAGGAACCATTTTCATTGAGTCACAAGCTCTTCCCAGAGATCTTTTTTTCCAGTATTTATCTCCTTAACCTCCCTATAGACCCCAAAATGGCACTGTGCTTTCAGATACAGCTGCTGATACTGAAATAGTCCAAAGTTGCAAATTAGTGACAGCTGATGTGGAATTATCCATTTCTGTTGTTATTTGCTGCACCACAGGGAGGAAAAAGGGTGTGTTTTTTTATCAGGCGGAAATTAGAACAACCCATTGCAACCTCATTTTATTGTCAAACAACATAATTTATTATTATTTCACTTCCACCTAAGCTCTACCAAATGTTTGGACACCAAGATTAGCCATGTACACCTATACGTTTGTGAAGGTTCTCAGTCGTACAGGAGTTGTCCATCGTAGGCAAAAATTCTTCAGTCTTCATCTGTACTCTGTAGTTGAAGTGTAGGACGTTTCGATCTTACTCCAAAGATCAGAGGAGTAAGATGAAGACTGAAGTACAGATGAATACTGAAGAATTTTTGCCTACCATGTACACCTATGATGTGAATAAATGATTTTTGGAGAAAAAGGCCCCGGCAGAGATTAAATGAGAATGAACTACCTGTCTGTAAAATGACTCTTGCTGAGTAGTTTTGATAATGATGTTTCATGTGACATATTTTATGGCTATTAAAGGAGACATATCTTTTACCCATGTTATAAAGTTGTTCCTTTGTCAAAAACAGACCTGGAGCAGTATTTCACTTCATCCACGCAATTTTGAATGAATCCTGTTTGCATTGGTCCTCTCCTGTTGACTTCTGTAGCGCTTGGTTTTCTACTTCCTGGTACAGTTACGTCATTGTTCAAACCCCCAAAATGTCCTCCATATTGTTAAAGCCAATACTCCAATATTGGATCAGTTCTGAGCCGTTCTGTCTCATAGCATGGACCCATCCACTCCGTAGTGCTACAGGCCACATGTTTAAATCAACGCTAATTGTTTATTTTTACAATGTGATTCCCACTCTTGCCTGTAGGGGCGCTCCAGACCAAATCCTAATCAGCCCTGACACATTATTTTTGAGCATCTGTCATCTCAAATCTGTTGGAAATTGTCTATCTTGTGTGATGGAGGATCCCACCAGCTGACAACCACTGATGTGAAGAATAGTCAGCACCCAATGCACCTTGATTTGAATGGCCACATGTATGTACAATACAATACAGTTTAATGTCTTATATTATATTCATATTTAAATGAGGCCCTTTTTAATTTTATTTTTAAGAATTCTACTCCATTGCAAGACATTTAATGCATGCGACTGGTGAATAGTTTTGTGGATTTATTATCTTAATAAGGTAAGGTAAGGTAAACTGTATTGACCGTGACGGTGGCAGAGTGGGTAGCCACCGTGACGGCTAATGTTCTTAAATATCTGGTCCAAGGAGATTGACGATCTTGAAAATACTACCTAGAACATTTTCCATTTATCTTCTGTGTATTCAGTGCAAAGGCGCCTTTCCCAGAGTTTTCATATAAACGTCATTGAGGCACGCTGCACATCATTTTGAAAGGGCTGTTCTATTATTATTTATAAAACATGATTAAAAATTGTAATTATTTTCAGCAACTATTGAATACATGAGTCCAGTCAATTATAGAAATGAAATATTAAAATGAAATGTTAGTTTAAAGAAAGGACCAGGAGTAATAATTTCCGGCGAGCCGGAGCAAGTAGGCACGTTGGTAGTGCTCAGGTTGCCGTGGCGACAGGTCAATGGGAGCCCTCGGAGACAGATGGCCGTCGCTGTGACCCTGCAGGCTGCTATCTGCTGCTCCCAGCTCTGGATGTGTCACTTCAGGTAGTGTGTGTTGGCATCGCACACCTGGGCAGCCCTGGGACTCCGGCACACTGAGCCCCGCCACAGAGAGGGAGCCAGGACCGAGCTAATCCTGCCCCTCAGGTGTGTGTATCCACCTGCCACGGCTTTTTACCCTGCAGTTAGTGTGTTAGCGTACTCTGATTGTGGGACATAGTGAGAGGCCAGTCAGGGCTTCCCTTTGAATTACCTGTGGAGATGGACACTGATTCAGTGACTAATCTTCTGTCAGCGCCGATGTGAAAGCCAGGTGCGTGTTTCCTGACGGTCATATTTTGGTGACATATCTCCTTTGTGAATCCCATGGCCTTTTTCAGCTGTATCTGCATAAGCCGCACTCATGCATTTGTAGGGAACGACCTATTCAGGTGGACCCAAGGGTTTTGTTATCAAAGGCACACAGACTACGTTGTTTTCTTTGCTGCTGTGGCTGCAAGATGCTGTGTGTCCAAAGGCTTGTGTCTAGAAGTTAAGCATGGACTTGCATTATTGAATGTGTGCAAAGTGTGTGAGACGGGCTCTAATGGAAGAACACTGTAGTGTACACTAGTGCCACTGGGGAGCATTAAAGTTCACTGTAATGCTATCCCACACTAGACTCACACAGAGCTTACACACAGTCGGCAGCCTCAAGTGCTGAGGTATAAAAATATGCAGACTATTTTGAGACAAGAATAGAGTTGTGAGAAAACGTTGGCCCTGTACTTTTTGAGAGAACTAGTAAGCTAATGTTAAGAACTGAGGCATGAAAGACTTTGGTGTTGAGTTGGAGTTTGTAGAAACCTAAGAAAGTTATGAATTCTGCACCTTGGACAAGGATTTCAGATTTCCATTGCAATGATGTGATATTGTTCTTATTTGAGCATACACCAACATTTTCAGCTCATGTACAGTACACACTACACATCTTTCATCACTTATTGTACATTAAAGTGAAAGCCATTAGAGCATCCCAATCACAACAGTCCTCTACAACCTTCAATAACCAAATAATCTTTTCAACAAGCATGTGCATTCTTTCTTTATTCATTCCCACACTTTGTTGCACCTGTGTTACCCTTTGACACCAGCCTTTGTGCATTCATATTTTGTATTCCTTCCACTTCACATCTAACAAGGTTCCAAATGCAGTCAAGGACACCACCTGGAACTTGCGCTAACAGCCTCTCAGCCCTGTTTACTTTTGCCATTCACTTCGCCTCTTGGAAGACTATCACACACGCTTGCACAGCTGCACAGATAAGCAGTGGTTTGGAAGACGGGAGCAAGAAGTCTAATTCAAACACGTTGGTCTTGTTTTGGTTGCTTGAATCTAGACCAAACACTAAATACCATGCTTTGAAGATGCTTAGGCAAAGTTATACACAAATGTGAATGCCTATCTGCACCTGCGCCTCCTGTAACCATCACCAAACAGCCAGAACCAGATGTGTACTTGTTCAGGTCAGCAAAACTTTTCTGACCTAAGAAAAAGACATATATTACATCGGAAAATAATTATATCTCTTAAATTGTTTTTCATTTATTTATGTATAAGGACCATGTACAGATACATAATGCTGATAGGCAAAGATGCTTGTACCATATTATAGCTTAATAGCTCATTTCCATCTGCAGTCCTTAAAAAGAAAAGAGAAAAAGAGAAAAGAAAAGAGATAGCCCTCACTTGGACTTACTCTCACACATTCACCTTATCATACACTGTATTATGGCGCAGTGATTGCATTTGTTAAAATTATAAAATCTATAAAATAGATTTTAGCACCACAATTTACAAACTACACAATGAAAATGCTTTCTTTTTAAAACAACGGTCAACA